>JBCJKH010046162.1:0-10397 GCA_039877255.1 Loriculus beryllinus | reverse complement strand
TCCCTGGGCAACCCATTCCAGTGCCTCACCACCCTTACAGTAAAGAACTTCTTCCTTATATCCAATCTAAACTTCCCATTTAAATTTGAACGCTTTACCCCTTGTTCTATCACTACAGTCCCTAATGAATAGTCCATCCCCAGCATTCCTATAGCACCCCTTGATAAAGAGACATGAAGGTCTATGTCCAGATACTGAGGAAGTTTCCTGTGCATTCTCTGATCAGTGTGTAGGACCATACCTCAGTTCAGATCCAAGCACCATTCTGATATTGTCCTAGCAAGAGCTGGACCTTTATTTCCTGTACTTGTAGGAAGAAAAACAATCTTCTCATTTGGAAGCCTGGCTATCCTACAGCTTGTCTGCAAAACACTGTGTTGCTCACAATGCAGAGGGATCTCAGAGTGTGCTGGGGATTTGCCAGAGCTCCTTTTTGTAGTGCTTTTATTCATAAGACCAAGGATGAAACAAAGCCCTACACAGACCCTCTATTATACAACTGAGATACAGCTGAAGGGCAGGAGGAGAGGACATATGCTCTAGAGATTCCCATGCAGATGCCATTGCCTAGCACTGCACTGGCTGTTTTCATAGGATGTGGAAGCTGGAAGCCAAGTAAATTGGTAGGCCTTATTATTCAGGCAGACTTTACCATGAATCTGCAAAGATTTACACTGTGAAGAGTGTAAAGAAGCCAAAAGAAAAGAGAATGTTCAGGGAAGGAAGGAAAGAAGACAATGGTGAAAATGAATGAAATGGCAAAAAGAAGGAAAAGATAAATAAAGATAAATAAATGGCAAGTCTCTTGGAGCATAGAATCCCTGAGAGAGCTAAAATCCCCCAAACAGGGGAACTATCTGTATCTGGATAATAGACCAGAAAGAAGAAACTTTGACCCTTAAAACAGATGGATAAATAAGAAGCTAATGGGATTTTCTGCTTCCAGTTTCTGTGATTTTTTTTTGTTTCTGGACTGAAGCCAAAATCCTCTATTAGTGCTTTCGGGCTGAAAACAAACCTGCCAGTCATTCCAGTGAGAAGCTCCTCTCCCTGTCACCTCTCTGTGCTTATTAAAATATCATTCAGGCTGGGAGGCAACTGCCTGGTTTGCAGTCTGCTCCATCTGTCACCCCAGAACTGGGGGCTTGCCAGCCTGCAAACAATGAATCCATAGACCAGCAGAACAGGAGCAGAACATGCTACTCACTGGGAGGAGGGGTGAAGACAAATCCTGAATTAAAAAGAATAAAGGGGTCAAAACTTGAACTGGGTTGGCCTAGGAATAAAGTAAAGCAGATGGAATCCATATAGACTGCGAGGTGGTAATGGTCTCCTCTTTTGACAAGATGTGGTACCTAGAATCACTCATCAAACCAACATCAATCCAGCTTGACCTAAAGTCCCTGCTCTTTCACGCTTGGGAATAAAATAGAAATAAAGTCCAATAGATATGAACTCAAGAATTAATTAGATTCTCAATTACATGAAAGGGACACAGTAGCAAAGACAAAAAGAACTATTCATGCATGTGCCAATTTTGCATTAGATTACTTCGCTCACAAACATCTCAGTATTTTCCTCCATGCCCCAGATTTTTTTCCTGACTTAACCTGCTTCTCCTGAACATTTATGAGACCCATAGGGCTGCACTGAAGGGTGTTGAGACAGTTGACTCCTGTCATATTGAGGCCACTTTCCATCTTTGAAAGGTCATGGAAATCAAAGGAGGTTCCTTGTGACTGGAGAAAGGTGAATGTTGCACTCGTCTTCAGAAAGGACAAGTGAGATGACTTGTGGAAATACAGGTCAGTTGGCCAGTTAGAACCTCACCTTGCTCCCTGGGGAACTCATGAAGCATATTTCTTGGAATGCATTTCCAGGCAAAAGACGTGACATTTAGTGTGCATCGATTAGCTGAGGATAGATCATGTCTAATAAAACTGGTTGCCTTCTTGTTAGAATAGACCAGTGGATGTCACCCACCTTTTAGCAAGGCTTTTGTTACAGTCTCCCAGAGCATTCCTGTATCCAAGTTGTGATGTTACAATCTAGATAACTGGACTGCTAAATGGGTGAAAACCTGGCTGGGTTGCCAGGCTCAAGGGCTAATGTTTCATCCTCTTCAGTATTTTTTGGCAATGACCTGGAAGTAACAGTGCCCACTCATCAAGGTTGCAGACAACCCTAAACCAGAGGGTTTGTCAATACACTTGAAGTCACAGCTGCTATTCAGAGGGACCTAGAAAGGCTGGAAGAATGGTGTGAATGGAAATTCAGCGTGGATAAATGCAAACCCCTGTACCTGGGGTAGATTAACCATGTGTGTTGGTAAAGGCTGATGATTAACACTGGGAAGCAACATTACTGAAAAGGATGTAGAAGTCCTGAAGAACAATAATTTGTACCTGACTTAGTGCTGTGCCCTACAAGTAGTGAAGGCTAACAGTGCACTGCGTTGTATCAACAGAATGTAGCCAGTAACCACAGGCAGTGTCTATTCCACTTTAGTTTGCACTTGAAGAGTGCAAACTCCAGAAGAGAGTATCCAAGATGATTGAGGTCTGGAGCACCTGCCCTACGAGGAAAGGCTGAAGGAATTGGGCGTGTTTAGCCTGGAGAAAGGAAAGCTTCTGGTGGATCTAGTAGTAGCCTTCCAGTACCTATGAAGAGGTTACTGAGATGACATTGCTCGGTTCATCACTGATGTGCATAGTGAGAGAGTAACAGAGAATGGTCACAAAATACAAAGGGTTCTGGTTCATACCAGAAACAGCAAAATAATTTCATGCTGAGGGCAATTAATAATGGAACACTCTGCCCAGGCATGTTGTGAAATCTTCATGCTTGAAAGTTTTCAAGACCAAGTTTTATTAAGCTTTGAGCAATGTGGTCTGCATTCAATGTTGGCCCTGCTTTCATCAGGTCATAATAGAGACCTCCTAAGTCATGATTCCTGATTCTATAACTGATTCCTATAGCTACTGTCTCCTCACAGCCAAAAATTCACTTGCTACTAACCCTAGTCATGACACTTACATGGGACAAAACAGCTAAGAACGGGTCTGACAGACTTATCTTTCACCTAGAAATTAATTCAAGAGAGCATTTTCAATAGAACTATTAAGCCACAGCTAATTGCCATGTGTCTGCTTCCATGCTGTCTTTATTTTTCCTCACTTGGCCATTTAGTTTGTGTGCTCCTCAGGGCAAAGACTTCCTCTCTTCTCATGTCAGTAGAGCATTTGGCTATTTATTGCTGCCATTTAAGCAACACTAAAAGGCCCTAACATCTCACCAAGAACTACACCCCAAACTGTCACACTGCGAGCTCAGCCTCTGGTTCAGCAGTATTGTTTTTGCAGAGAGCAGAGTGCTACATTTAGCACGGCAGGCTAATTTCAGCTTCCAGCACAGAAAACCAAGCCCTAAAGGCAAACTTATAAGGGCTATTAGATGTTTCTGATTCATACTCATTCATTGCTATTCCAGTGATCACGGTGGTGTGGCTGCATGGAGAACCACGATGACTGTGACATGGCTGCACACTCTTGAGGCAAGAAAAGACAAGAAAGGATTTGGCATTTGCATTTTTAGCCACAGTATCAAGCCTGGTTCTAAAGCAGTGCCTGTGCTTCACAGCTCTCGGTGTATCCAGGAATCACTGAATATACTGCAAGCACATCACTGCTGGCCAAAAAACCACCAAAAGAGTTTAAAACCAAGTAAGAGTTTAATAAATTCTATCAAGAATCTGACCTTATGTTTCTTCAAACGACCACTATCCTTGTTTCTGTGCCAAAGCTAGTTTCTCTGTAATAAGGTAATTTGTTAAAGGTTGGGTCACTCAGTTACAAGACTCTCTGCTGCTGCATTCTCTTATTTGTCAATTCTTCTCAGTGACTTATTGGCAAGTCATTTAAATAAGGCAGTATGATGTTCTTCCATTAGCAAGTTGTTTCCTTGACAGCTCCCACTCACCACTTTCAGGACTATTTAAGTTCTTTATCTTTTTAAAATAATTTAGAAAGTATCTAAGAACTGCCTTTCACACTAAACCAGCCTAAGAATAATTTGCCAGTCATTAGGAAGAAGCAGCTAGCACAGGGCTGCCATAAACAGAGGCAGCTCATGACAACTCTTGGACTTCGGTATTAATGCAATAAGTCTGAAAGATAAAGCTTTCAAAATGCTCTGTTGCTGCCCCTGCAAATGCTTCTGATGCTCAAGTCTTTCACTGAAATAGCTTTCTTCCAGCAGGAAAGAGAGCACCAGGGATGTGAGGCTGGCCATGGACACTGTGGGATCAGCATTCAGTTCATGCTATGGCATAAGTGTTGAAACTTCAGAGTGAGGTGAAAGATGCAGGTTAGAGGTGAAAAGTGGGTCTTCAGCATGGGCCACACATCGCCATACATAATAGCACAACAACTGTGTTATTCTTATTACATTTATGTATGACTCAGGGCCCTTTGACCCCTACCTTACCATTTCTTATTGTCCTAACACCACAGAAGGATGCAATGAAGCTAAGCAGACCCAAGGGATAAATAAGGTGTGTTGCTGCCTTTATGCTAGGTAACACCAACAGGGACAGCAGCCCACAAGGAAGAAGTCAAGGAACTAATTTTGGAATAGAGGGCACAAAACACGTGATGGAGCTAAACAGTTCTCAAATGCACTGATATTAAATTTCTGACCTGAAAAGAAGGGGCTAAAATGGCAGTGACTGACATAGCAGAATGGAAGTTGCAAATCTATTTTGAAAAGAAAGAGGCAGAATTCACCATTTGCATGACCCAGGAAACTTTAATAGCTTTGTGCTTGCTGGAGGCGTTTTTTCTGTCCTGGAACACAATCAATCCACCAGTGGAAAGACCCTCTTCTACTGAAATCCATGGGTTTACAAAAAGCCTTTCAATAACAGAAAGGTCACCCAATTTCTGGACTTGTAGGCCAGATCTTCCTGCAAAACTCACAAGGGTTTTCTTTTTGTTCCAAAATATTAATGAGCTAGATGTCCTAGTCCTACCTTAGGCAAGAGTCCTTTAATTTCAGTGGGAGCTTTACCCAGAAGAATGAAGTCTGAAACAAAGTGAATCAGTGCAGTTGGATGAACTGTTAGTAAAAGCTCTTAGAATCCTGTAAGGTACCAGAGCAAAGCCCTGTTCTTCCTAGCTCTAACTCTAACATTTAAGGACAGCTGCAGATGTTTCTATTATTCGAATCAGTGAAAGCCTGTGTAATTAACAGCTTCCTTGGACTGCAGTTAGCAAGATTTTTTTTCCCCAGGTACCACATACTGCCTGTTCCACTCATCTGATACAGATTAAAAGCATCAGATAATGATGCAAATGCACCACTTCTTCCAACATCAAGCAGAAATTCATTGTAGCAGATCCTCAAAAGCACAACCTGTATAAAGAGACTGTGTGACAAAATGAGAGTTTCATGTACAGATTTGGCTGTTCTCTGCTTTTGATGAATGTGGATTTTTTGAACTCTGGAACAATCCTAAGAGGTAAAACTTTGTCTGAAGTGTTCAGAGTGCTTTTCGGAAACTAAGCCATACTTTGAATGATGGAACTGTATGGTATTAATATAGAAAGTACTTAATTTAAAATGTTTTCTTAAGCCAAAGTAGTTCTTTAACATAATAAACCAGCTTCTGTGTATTCAAAGGTATGTGGAGAGATAAAAAATCTTTTGAAGTGCCTCAACTCCAGCCATAATCAGGCAAAGGAAATGGAGAGGCTTAATTCTGGCACAAACCTCTAATGTTAGCCCGCACTTCAGAATATTAATTAAACCTGCTGTATTTCAACCAAAGCTCTAACAACTCTGTTTAAGCTAAAATGATGACACATGACAGGATGTATATTCACTGATCAAAATGGAAACACAATGGTTCTGACATTAAGATTTTTCTTCCTGTAGCATCATTCAAGGAAATCTGTTATGCACAGTTGAAGTGCCAAGCTGACACACGGCGTCTTCTGTTTTGGCTACTGTGTGTATTTAAAAATACATTGATTTAGTCAAAATGGTGTTTTAGTAGAGAAGATGGATGAATAAATCCTAGATGGGAGAAAAGAGTTATTCTAACAGACTAATGCTTTAATATGTAATAGATTTTTTTTGTATCCTTTTCTAAATGAACAAATTGCCCATGTCCAACTCTCTACCACATACAAACTCCTCAAGAAAACAAGACTGCAAAGCAAAGAAGCATACTCTAATGCTGATCAAGAACAGGAAACATTGTTAGAAATTTTGAATTTAAACTGTGGTTCATAAAATGTGTTTAATACTAGAAAGGTTTTTTTTTACATGCAGTTAAACAAACTGTTGATAAGCTATCAGTGAAATCACACTTGAAATAAGTGTGATTGCTGTGAATGAGTTCAGTGATAAATGTGTTTTGTGAAAGCAGAGGCCAGAGAAGACTGTACACCACAGCTTCAGAAAGCCAGAAGTCTGCTGCTGTGCAGTGTTTAACACAGTTACCTTTAGACATAAAACACTGAGACCATTTCAGAAGCAGGAATTTTTGCATGGATACAGTTACAGTAATGGCAAAGTTAAAACATCTCTTTTCCCACCCCCAACCTAATTTCCTTTTTTAGCCTGGTTTATATGTGCATTTCTTTATCCTGCTGCGCACAAGAGATGCTGAGCCTGTGGAACAAGGCTTTGTTGAAGCATCCCATCTCTCCGGAGGAGCCGTATTGCTGCACCAGAAGGCAAATTACACTGGCATAAAGGATTAACAGAGACAGTCCGGCCTGGAATATCAGGAGGTATTTTGATAGGTAAATGAAAGTAACTGACACTTTGGCAGCATATACCATAAGGATTTCAGTTAAGACAGAGACAGAGGCCCAGAAGGCAGTCTGGCCAATGCAAAAGCTAGCTCTAAAGAGAAAGGCACAGAGAATGGAGTCGAGGGCACTTTCATTGTTCCAAGTGGCTGGGCTGGAAGCCATGTAGCAGGAGGACTTATTCACAGAAGTTCTGAGGTATTTTTATTTTGGCTGTGCAGGTAAAACCATAGGAAGTGCAGGACACTGCCAGACAGCCAGCCCCAGCAACAGACCTACTGGAGTGACAGACGCCTTACAAGGAAGGATGCTGAGCACAAGCAGCACAATTCAGGCTATTCTAAACGCAAACAAGAAATTATTGGTTAAAAATTAATAAGAATTAATTAGAGGGATGAACTATTTTTAAATTTTCACCTGCCTTAAGATATTTAAACTATAGCAGTCTGCAAAGAAGCTGGTAGGCTGCTGAACTGCACATTGCTGGACTCTGTAGAGGAGCTTTCAGAAGATGCTTACAGCCCAGTAGATGTCAGATAGTCATGGGTAATACCAAGCAAATGTGGCATAAGATTTCTTACTTTTACAATCCTATTATAAAGTCTGGGGAAAAAGAAAATCCAACAAACCCTGCAGGACTAAAGGTGCTAAAATGAAAGAGTCAGCAAATAAAATGGTACCATTTCATTGTGATATGGTTCATTTCTGACCAGCTGGAATCAATAACCGAGATACAGTTGTATCACAGTACACAAAGTACCACAGTACCATAAGTACCACAGTAGCACAAAAGGAGAATGCGAAGAGGATGGTAATGGCTATACAGACCATGAGAGACTCTTTTAAGAGTCAATGAGGGAGAAAGCTTAGAAATGTTTGCAGAAGATGTAAATGGGGTTGAACACAAAACCTGGGAGCCTAAGGAAGATGCAGATGGGGTCAGCATCACAGGCTACTCCTGTAATTTTTGTCTTTCAGTAAGAGTTTGGGCAGGAAAAAGATAAGGTTTTTTCCCAAGAACAAGGGAAGCATGGAGGCTTTAAAGGGCTGGTAAAGAATGAAATGGCTGTCTAGACAGTCCCACTGAACACAAGCTTGTTCTTAGGTTTTCCTGAAGTGATAGTGTAGCTCACATCCTTAGGGATGTGTTTTTTTTCTCCAAATACATCTCTGCATTATAGTGAATAGTGTGAACTGAACTGTGAGTGACAAAGTGGAAACAGCAGGTTGGCAGAAGGACACTAGAATCAGTACTCCAGAATCAGCTCAGGTTATAAACCCTTTATTCTTTCTGTTTCATTGTTACATACTGTGGGTCATGTTTTTTATCCCACTTCCTTCCAGTGAAGGGAAATTTAGATCTCAGGATATTCCCTAATCCTTCTGATAAAGAAATGGAAGTCTGGCAACACTTCAGACACTATTGGTAGTTATTCACAGTATTTACTCTAGGTAGGTATCTACAGTATAGGCAGTTCTTGGTTGTTTGGGTTTTTTTTTAAACGTACGTTCTGTATCTAGCAGCAGTTTCCTTCAATGTAGCTGAATGAATATTTCCATCTTCCAACCATGCAGACTAGATAAGGAGGCTCCTATGTTGTTCTCAGAGTCAATGTCCTATTTGTCAATTTTCTTTTAATCCTTAGTTGTAATGAATACTTATAGACATTGAAGGAAATTTCACCAGGATGAGACTAAGTGTTCCAGTTAAACACAGGCTGTACTGTGTTTCATCCCTCTTTCACACTAACACTTCCATTCACGTGTCCAGTTGTTCAGCAGATGTGTCAGGTACAGCACAATCAGTTGGGAAATATCCTGCAGTGATCCTTTCATGTTCTCCTTCCATCCCCTCATTAAGAAGGAAAACAGCAGTTTAATAGTAGGTTTATTTGTCAAGGAATTAATAGGAACCTGTGGAACTTCACACCCATGAAGGTGCACTAAATAGGAAAGTCATTTTGACTGTCTATATATTACAGGTACATTACAGGAATTGCAACTTTGGTCCTGTTCAAGACTGTTGTACACAAGATTATGAGATACTAAAAGAGATAATGGAACCTGTGGTGTACTCTGAAGGTGTGTCCATTGTCTTCTCTGTAATGGTTTTATATCCTGAATTTCCTTTGTCTGAATCTGTGCTGCTGCACTTTGTTTCAGCCAATGTACGAGTTTTATTTTACTGTTATGTAAGGTCCTAATAAAGAAAAAGAAACAAAGTTTATACGTTTTATGTCTGTTTTCTTCTCTAGCTGCATATCCACACCTACTCTTCCCCTCTCTCACTTGAGTGGTCACATCATTCTAACTTTCCCTGGAAGTCTGCGCCTGCAGTTGTTGCTTCTAAACAATTCCCCCACTCTCTGGAATGCTGCCCTCCAGTCATCACTCTAAGACCTGCTGCATTACTAACCTGGGTAAAAGACAGAGGGGATATGCTGGTTCTTGCTTGTTGATCATCAAATCACAAGCTAGGATGAGCCTGTGGAGTCCAGTAGTCATCCCTTAAGGGAATTAATGGATAGCTGAATGCCAGCTGGGATTACAAACATTTTCGTTTGCAAGTCATGTCTGAGCTCACTAAGAGATGATTGAGCAATGCAACCAAGGATGTTCACAAGTTGGGTATTTCTGGCCCCCCTCTTGATTATCTGCAGTTAACAGAAAACCTGCAGAAAAAGTGAGATTCAGTTCCCTTTGCTCGACAGATCAACTTGTAACATTATGTTTTATCAATAGAGACATAATTGCTTTGGTCTTTTTGCCCATCAAAGGCCGCATTATAAAATATTTGGAAAATGTCACTTGCTATTGACTGGTATTTCCTGACAGTAGGCTTTGTGAATCCATCGGAATAAAACCTCTATCGGTACTGGGGCATTTCCCTACAGGAATGCTTCTTTCCTTGGTAGTTTTGTTTTTGTCTTGACAGGTAAGGCAGGAAAGCATGCTGTCTTTTAACACCTGCCACCACACAGCCAAAAAATAACATTAATTTCTTTTCATGTCCTGCTGTTTTATTACTGTGAAGATATTCAGAGAACGCTGTGAATTGCACTGCAGTGCTGCTTTTCACTGCCAACAGCCTGCAACATCTCAATTTGGAAATTCACTGAGCTATGCTTTAGTGAAGAAGGTGATTAAAGGCACTAAGATCTGTGCATCTTCTATCTGCTTTGACATCTTCCTTTCTACTCCTCCTCTTTCTGGATCAGGACACAGGCCTGGAGCTGGAGAACTGGGGAGAAACAAGCATCATGCACTCAGCACCAAAGCAGAGGCCAATATTGTTCCAGAATGAAAACTCTGCCAAACTCTAGCTGGGGAAAGAGAGATGTCAAACTCCATATAAACAAATGAGTCTTTTTTCTGGTCCTGTCCTTAAATTGTCCAATTAGGTTGAGCAGGGAAGAGATTCAGAGCAGCCCTGCAGAGAAGGACTTGAGGGTGCTGGTCGATGAGAAAATGAACATGAGCCGGCTTCAGTGTGTGCTTGCAGCCCAGAAAGCTGGGCTGCATCAAAAGGAGCGTGACCAGCAGGTCGAAGGAGGTGATCCTGCCCCTCTACTCTGCTCT
>JBCJKH010046158.1:0-11459 GCA_039877255.1 Loriculus beryllinus | reverse complement strand
CATTGGAAAAACTAAGGAACACTGTGGAAGAAAACCATAATTTTTTCAGTTAGACTCCTTTTCACATGTGTACTTTGTCAGACCCCTTTATCTGTGTCAGAGTGTTTAAAAAGTCTCACACCAGGTGACCAAAATAAGAGGCATTAAAAAGGTAATCTACTTACAGTAGTATCTTATTTCCTCTGTTGTTGACTACATTTGTGTTTGAATAAGAACATATATTTTGTGGTGGCACACTTGATTCCACAGTGAAGGCAGTATTCTGTGCTTGATACTAGCTAGTTGCCATGCCAACAATTATGATGTCATGAATTCAGTACAGTGACTTCACTGCAGTGTATTTTATCTTTATTCTCAGTTTTCTTCCCATCTTGCTAGCAAACCAAGCATCATCTGTATGTGATACTGTGACTTGTTTTTATTATGTGATAATGATGACTGATAGCTTCTCTCTCAAATAACCCTAATTGCTGCTTACCTTTAAACTCATCCCAGTCTGGGAAACAGAGACCTTGCGTTTTTCCTTATCAAGCCCCAAAATTTTGCTGATAGGAATGAAAAGGCAAATACTTTTTTAATCATTCAGATGTGATTCTTTTCAGCTGAGAGAGATGTATATGCTTTCAAACCTTAAAATGGGATAGTACCAGTGTCCTGTTATGGTGCTTCTCCCGGAATAATTTGTTCAATTCTGGCTTGCCATTCTTAGTCCTGTTCTTTTCTCAAGTAGATGAAATGTTTTCTTAGTCTCTTTACCAGGGTTTGTTGACCTGCAAATTGTACCAGGAAACTTCCTCCCTGTCAGTCTTCCGAAATGGTCAGTTGTTTTCTGCTCTCTGAGCACTTGCATTTATCACTGGGTTGTGTACCTCCATTTCACGGGTAGCAGAGCTGATTGTTCAGTGCATGCTCTTACCCTGTCCTCCATTGCCTTCTGATAGAGAGGTATTTAGCATTCTTTGTATAAAGAAAAAGTGATGTGACTTACAAATTTAGCACTAGTAAAAATGCCAGTAAAAATACTGAGTTTAACTAGCCTGCGTTTCTGCTGTTGACATGACTATGTGTGTGTTTAGAGCTGGCTTACTGGTATAGCTTAAAGGTTGCCTGAGAATTCTGGGGTGAGGTTACATTATCATTGAATAGCATGCAGTGTGTTAAAGTGGTATGCCAGGTATTTTTTCTAAGCTTTTTTTTTTTAACTTTGCCAGTAAAAAGTTATTAACCTTTGGCTTAATTTGATAAAGGTAGTTTGTGTGTATAATAAGACCCAAGTATGTTGTTGTGTATTGAAAGCCTTTCTAATAACAGGAGAAAATATAGGACGTGGTGATTTCTTCCTGTGGATTACTGCTGCCACTATCATTTGCATTAAATTGTATTGAGCATCCATTTAGGTGAGGTTATAAATATCCACTTAGGTGAGGTTAGAATTAAATGACCTCTTCACATTTTTCTTATTCTGAAAAAAGATGGAGACTTGAAAAGCACCTGCCAGCAAATGGAAGTGTGTCATGGACAGCATGTAAGGAAGATGAAAAACACAACAGAAAAATCAATGTTGCAGTTGTGTTTCTGCAGAAAAGGCAAAATATCTTGTGTAGCCAGTTACTGGTGATAAGGATATAATAGAATTGAATTGCTGCAATTGGAGTTAAGAATATGTGATTGAGATGGTTTTGTTAATGAGCCACTAATGTGGATCAAACTGCAAAATATTGCTTCAGGTACTGTTGTTCCCATTACCTAAGTACCTGTGCTTCAACATCTGCTGGTTAATGTTGGTAGCAGCTGTGCTTAGTAGGTTTATATTAGTAGGTACAAATGTGCTAGTGATAAGGTAGCTTGTGTTCAATTCCCTAAATGCTTTTTCAAAACTGCAGACATTTTTATCTTGTTGTAGCACCTGTGCACATAGAGGATTTTATTAATTCTTATTTTCTAATTTTTATAAATTAAGATTAAGGTATGATTTGATAGCTAAAGCTTTTGGTCTTCAGGCTAGGTTTAGGTGATCCTCAGAGTAACCTTTTTATAATTTAGGTGTTGATTTTTTTGTTTCTGTTCATTTCTAAATGTCGATTTTCAAGATATAGCAATTTACGAAGCCAATAAAATTGTGTCGTGTAAAGACGAAGTTTCTGTTAGAGGACAGGACACAACTAAAAAGGTATGTGTCTACCTGTGATGCTGTTTATAGCCTATCCTAGCATACCGAAAGCAGCAGTGGGTTAGGTCACCTGATATTCAGAATGATGACAGATGAACCTATTGACAGGTTAATAGGTCAGAAGGGACACCTGAGCAAGACCAACTTTTAGAAGTTAAGCTTTTCACCAGGGACTGTCCCTGAAACGTCCCTGGCGTTTCCAGCCTCTTAACTTTTCTGCAGTAGCAAGCAGCAGGCCCTTCAAACCTCCAGTTTCTTGTTATTTCCTTTTTCACACACTCAGGTTCTGAACCAAATTTGCCTGTGGGCTCTGAAGCAGGCACTGCAAGGTGACCCATCTAAACATTTTAAGTCTTTTTCACTGAAATCTTGTTGAAGCTGCTGGCCTGGAGAAAAAGTCTGTAAAGCTGCAACCAAGAAACGTACCGGAACACCACCATTAGTTGTAACCTCTGAACAATCACAAACTCCAGCCACTATGCTGAAATGCAAGCTACTTGCTTTGCCATTCTTCCAACAATACTGCCAGTCTTCCATGTGCTACTAGTACTGGTGACAACTTAAAAGACAAGTTCTAGTCTCTCTGTTTAAACAAAGCATGTAGAAGCCTGTAATATGAACTAGGAGCTAACCTTGGTGTTATGCTGTGTTTTTAAGTAGAAGCAATGGCACTGAGACAATTCCAATTAGCTTATTTATTTTCTGAGTGCCAGTGGGCAAGAACAAAACTGGTTCTCATAAAAGAATTTAGAGTAGAATAAAATACAGCACTGAATGTTGGGGTTGTTTCATGTAGTAGTTCTAAAAGAAAACAGTTGGTATGGGATGGAGCGGCAGTGTTTTCTTCTTGTTGGTACCCCCCCGCCCCCCATCATCCCATTCTTTTAAATTTGAAGTTTGAGAAAGGGAAGCAGGTTCTTTTCTGATCTGTGAACTGCCCAGAGTCCATATGCCCATCCACTCATGAAAGAGAACAAGGGACTCTCACAGCAAAACTTAGTTTTGATTTTTCCACAACACTTGGAATGGAGCCCAGGACATGAAGTTTCCCTTCATTTTCACGTGCTGAACTTTTGTAGAGGTAACTAAACCTCTGCAAAAAACCTGTACTCTGTTTCACTTCTTCAGAAGAATCTGCATGACCAAGACACCTGCAGCGCAGAACTCTAAATTCCATATATATATATTCAGTCTGGCTTTAACTGCCATAATACTATTTCTAAATACAATATTCATTCATGCAAACACTGCTGGGAACTGAATGATCTCATCACCACATGACTAAAAAGAGTTTTGAGTTAGCAATTTTTCATGTACAGTTATGTCAGTTGGCCATTAAGAAAGCTGCTATTTGTTCCAGGAGCTCAATCCTAGAATCCTAGGTTTGGAAGGAACCTCAAAAGATCACCAGGTCCAGTCCAACCTTGTGGAAAAGGGAGCCTGCATAAGATTCTGTAGCACCTTGTCCAATCACATTTTGGAATTTCATGTTTTGAAAGCAATCAGGAGAATCTTTATCAGGGCAGGGAGGCTGGCCTTAAGAAGCATATACTAAAATTGTTATAGCTGGGCTTTGCAGAAAGCATACTGCTTTAATTGGGTGTCATGTGGAAACCTCCATGACAAATGTGTAAATGGAGATGGGCAATTCCTGCAGGGACCTTGGTCCACGCTGGGAGTAGTGCGGTGAGGTGCTGGGTGATACGGTTACCATGGCCTCAGCAGGCTGCCTGGCTCCCTTTCTCTGCAGCTCTGATTCACATTACCCAGCAGTCCTTGTGCTTTGCTATGATCAAACGATACAGCCCTCATGGAAAAACGTGCTACTCAAAGCTCTGTATGGCTCCTGTAGCCAACTTGATCTATACAATGGGAAATAGGAAAGCCTTCTTTATCTGATTAAACAGCCGACTTTGGCATGAAATCTCCTTTTTAGTATCAACTTGCTGGAAGTGCTATGACAATAAAAATCCCTTTTTTTTCTTTTTTTTTCCTCTTGTTGTGAAAGCAAAAAAAATTGACCCTTCCTCATTTCATGTATCGCTGCCAGAGCGGTTTCTGCCATTCTTTGAGTTTAATCATCAGATGTGAAACCCTGGTTGTACTTAAGCACATAACTTTTCAGCTCTGTTAACAGCCAAAATCTGTGCTACATGAGGCTTTTTTTCATGGGGGCCTCAACTATTGTTTCTCCTTGCATGCTATATTGGTGTTAAATGAATCAGTAATAAAATAAATCATGTTTCAACGATAATCATTAAATTACAGACATCAAATCGTCAGTTTGTGAGGTTACTGGACCTATTTTAATAGTGAAACATTACCTTGCACACAGAAATCTACAAGTCTGGTAGACTTTCTTTAAAAAATGGGGATTCTTTTTCAGCAGTTCCTTGATGAAGAATTTTCCTGTCCTTTTGGCACTAAGTTGTTATTTTACTAAAACAAACATACCATTAGCAGTTGAAATACTGTGATACCATGCATATTATTTAGTTTGGTAGTTGTCTGTATAAATACAAATATAAATAAAAGTAGGTTAACTGTCTTCCCCCCCCAAAGAGCTCTGTGAATATATCCCTAACAAATTTGAACCTACTGAGACTTACTAACTGAGGCTTCCTCAACAGTCAGTGTGGGTGATGACTCAGGAGGTCATGTTTGACTTTCCTTCCAAATAGTAGGTAAGAAACAGTAATTTCTCCTTGTGTATCCAGATTACCATGCATACATTAATGAAATTTCAAAGATTAGTCTGTATTCTGTATTACTGTAAACAAAACCCACTGGTGATAGCTTTGCATAATATGGCATCATTTAGTGATGTTGGGTAACCGATTTTTTTTAATGTGCTGCATTTGCAGCAAAATGCAGGCTGGCTATGTAATAAATTGAGAGAAGGAAAGGCTAATTTCAGTAACCCAACAGCAGCTTTTATGATCAGACTTGTTGGTTTTTGCAGGCTTTGCGGGCCTTGGGAAAGGAGCTGTTTTTACATCCTTTTTATATCTTATTTAAGATTCTCTCCTTGCTTATCAGACACACACATGCTTACTTCTGCTGCAGTGCTGTGGTGGAGAAAAAATTTGGCCCAATGGGATAGGAAGCATGAAAGCAGAGAAAAATAAGCCATTAGAAACTGTTTGGAGAAAGGTATATCAGGAAAAGAACAGCTCACTAGGAAAATACTCTGCAAATTCTTTTTCTTTATAAATAGTGCACCATGTGGGTGAACTTAAAATCTATGTCTGTGGTGTAGTAAATGTAAAGAGATACTTGCCTGGTTGTAGTTGCAAAGTATTGGTGTAAATGCTTCTTGAGGTGAAATCTTAGGATCAGTGGACTTGCTCTCTGTCATTCAGTTATCTATTAATGCATGTAATTAAAGAGCAGTTGGAGTAAGTGCAATGTTCAAAAATAACACAACCTCAAGATTTTTGGCAGAGATCAGCATTTCATCTGGCTTCCCAAATCTGTGGTGTTTTCATTGGCCTCTGCTTCTTGGATATCATTGATGGTGAAGAAAATGATGTTGTTTACAATAAATGCTATCTTTCATATGTAGACAGCAACAATTAATTATAGGATGAGGATAGCATATAAGGTTGACATCTATCTAGTCAGATTGAAGAGAAGGGTCCTTGAAATGTTCTCTTTAAAACAGTCTCTTTAAAACAGCTGTTACAGCAGAGATAACAGCATTTATTGGGCTCTGAGAGGATCGCAAGGTTCCATATGTGATTTCCAGGGATGATTTCAGTTCTGAGTACAGGCAGAGCATTGTGCATGTGGCAGATCTCTTTTAAGATAAAGGAATTTCCTTTAGCATTATGTTTTACTAAATGCACATACATTATAACGGTTTTGTTCTTTGATCCAGAATAAAATGAAAATATAGAGACTACATTACTCAAGTGCTTGAGTGAGCTCAGTTGGTGGGTTTGTATTTTGATTTGTACAGCATCTACAAGAGGCAGAAGGCAAACAGACCCTTAGGAAGAACAGGGACATCTGATATTTTCTGTTCTGCTTGAGAAGGTGTATTGGGTTTATTCCCTTTCTAGATTTAAAAAAAAAAATCCTGAATACTCAACTGTTTAACTGCTACTATGATGTGCTGCTGCAGAGGTGTTTTTCTTTCATGCTGCTTTCATTCAATAAGATGCGCATTTTTTTCTGTATAAATGAACTCACATTCAGTAGTGCAGTTGATGAATTCTTCTTTTTTTCCTCCTGCTGTAACACTGGCAAGCAGTTCAGTTCATCCGGGTGTCAGTGCTTTTAGTTGTGTGATCAGAATTTTCTAATGAGGAGAGGGGATGGTAAGAACTGGTTTGAAATCACTTTTCAAGTTACAAAAAGAGAAAAAGAAAGGAAAGCCATATAAAATTAACAGCTGGAGTATTTTATTCTTTATGGCCTTTCAGAAGGGAAAGAATAGAGGTGGTTTGGGTTTTTTTTTTGGTTTGTATGAGTGAAACCTTACACAGTTTTATTCTCATTTTTCTCTCATGTTCACCCTTCATCTTTATCATAGAAATGTGATTCCTCTTCTGATGACTTTCCTCTAAGGTTTGTTTTCTGTGACGCAATCTTGGCGTGGTTGACATGATCTGATTCTATTCACAGTTTTGTTTACCTTTCCTCCCCCCCATATTTGGTTAATTAATTGTAATGATATTTTTAGAGGGGTTATTTTTGCCTTTATCTTATTTTATTCTTTCTTTTTCTGAAGCCCCAGTAGATTGAAATCAAAACTAAAGCCATGCCAAGAGGTTACAGGTTATGTAGAGGACAGAGTAGTGCCTGTAGAAGGGCACTCTAGCCACCCTGTGAATAAAAACCTTGAGTGAGATATGTGTTGGTAGGCTTCGGTTATTGTTTTCTTTTGCAATGGGGAGGGGGGATTGATAATGTTTTAAATAAACTTTTGGCTTGGGCTCCTTTTTTCTGTGAAAATGTTTCTACCAGTAGTAATTTTTTTTTCTTTTTTTCTTCCTCCTTTTCTCCTTCCTCAAACCCACAAGGCAGAAGTGGGAAACCCTGTAACCATCCAGGTGTGCAGGATCAGATATGAAGAACTTTGTATCTAAAATGACTGGTTCCAGACCTTGCTCACTGGTCTTAAGAGTCATTGGCTCTTTCACGTATGATATTGAAGGGAGTGGAACAGTGCTAGATCAGAATACTGGGATAATTTCTTCACTTGAAAGGCATCATTTTCTCTAAAAAGTACCGGAAGAGCTTGTTTCTAGCTACAGGATACTTGTATCCCATTCGTAATGACTTGACTTTGTAAGCTTTATTAAGGTCCACTTGAACAATGCAGGAATACCACACTTCTGGTAGGCAACTCTGATTTTTTTGTGTAGTGGGTCACTGAATGGTTAAGGCAGATGATGGCCTTTGTGTAGATAGTTTCTTTTCCTAAAGCAAATTTATTTGACTTTGAGCAGCAGCACTGATGTGTGCTCTACTTACAACTGAGGAGAAAGTGTTTTGAAATGGGAATTGGGACAGGAAGGTGCATAATACGTACTGTCACTTCTAGGCACAGGAGAGACATAGGCTGGCCAGATAAGGACAGATGGTACTGTTTGCAGAGACTCAAGCACAGGAAAACCCCATGCTTGCCAAACTGCTTGTAGCATTGATGCTTCCAATGAGCAGAAACCAATGCTTGGCATACAAAGTCTTATGAATGTTTGACTCAAAAGGGTAGTCCAAGTATACAGTAATAAAAGCCTATTTTGTATTTATAGTGTTCTAACAAGGAAGGTGGTTTTTTTTTGCTCTTAAAGTCTCTGTAGGAATAGAGTCTGTAAATGTTGGGATTGTAAACTGGCAACACAGCACTAAGCTGCAGTTGAGTGCGAGGACTTACATCTGTAGTAAAACCAGATTTTTTTATGTTTTTGCTGCAAAATGGGGCATTCTGATATTTAAAATAGTAATTTTGAAATGCCCTTCTGTGAGTTTGCAGATGATGGCAGTTAGATCACCTTTTAGTTGAGTAGCAATTCAAAGGTACTCTTTTTTCCTCAAGTCTTGAATGTGGAGCTGCAAGAATACAGCTGTGCTTGTTAGAGGAGTTTTATCCATATGACATGCTTTTATTCAAAGTAAAACTGAATGGACAAAGATTAATAAATTCTATAATACTTCCTAACTTCCTGAGAATCCAGCTCTTGGTGCCTGCTGTTCTGACTCAAGGCTACCATAATCAGCTATCCTCATGTGCAGAGGAAATGAAGACTCTCTGAACTCTTTTTCCATTCAATAGAGTGTCATCTGTTCTGTAGAAAGACTGCTTGACTGTATACAACAAATATTTAATGTGCTGTTTAACATCAACTGAGGGGAAATTGTGTCATAAGGTAGAAAACTGTCCTTATATAAAGTAGCCATAGTTCCAATTTTTTATTTCAGAATGAAGAACTTGTAATTAGATTTGGCTTCCTTGAGCACTGCAAAATCAATGGGTCTAATTCAGCAGCAATATTAAGTACACAGTTGCTCTTCATCTGAAAGGAGAATGTGTCTTTACCTGTAATACCCTGCATTAATGACATCATGGCAGTAACAGAGGATCTAGGAATGCTTATTATAATTTATTTATAGTTAAAAACTTATTTTTGCATGGAGATCGTGGGGAACAGCATGTCTGTTCATCAGGATTCTAATGAAACTCATATTTATATGAAGAAAGGAATGAAAGCTGGTAAGGGGATGACTAGGGATAGTTAAGGATTCCTTTGTAGCACTGTTCAACAATACGAGACATAAAAAGAAGTTGGGTATTACCTTGTCCAGATCGGAAGTTTTATGTGCTAGTGGAAATTTACTGAAAGCTGAAAAATCATCTTTCAAAGGGGCATAATAAACACAAAGTTTTAGCATTGTCTTTCTGCTTTCTAAGGCAGACTTCCAGGTCTCTGAGCTTTGATGTTGGAGCCAGCAGTGGAGAGGCACTGCCTACTGCAGGAGCACTGCAACTCTTGGCACGTAGCCATCATCACCAAATTTTAATTTTATTGTTGGCTAGGGATTCTTTTGTCTCAGCTGAAATTGCTTGAGGGGGGATTGTTTCATAAGTATTAGTAGATATTCCCTTTGTCCCTTGAACAAAATTCTGCCCTGAGGTATTGCTGTGTTTTCTCTATATTAAGGCTGCACGTTTACTTTGTGCATATTCAGCTAAAGGTGTTTCATATACATAATGTACTCTCTATTTGAGGTTTTGAATATTGTGAGATACAAAATAAGAAAGCCAGTTCAGTGGGATAACTACCAGTCTTAACTGAGGAGCAAAGAAGTAAGATAAGGAATGTATTAAAAGAGTTTCCAGTATTGTTTTGGCAATAAACTTGTGTTTGATGGAGCAAAGGAAACTGAGATACTATGTTCCACAGCAGAGCAAAACATGAAATGAAATAAAATCCTTAAATTAAGGCTTAATTAATAAGTAAAATGTTAGTATGCTACTTTAAAAGATGTTAATGTGAGTAAATTGAGAGAAAGAGAAGAAAAGAGGCTGGGACTTTAGAGATTTTTTTCACTGGTTTATACTGCCTCCAAATGGTATTTTAAGTGAGTTTCCTAGCTTACATGTTCCTCAGTTTAACAAGTTGTGGGGTTCTGATTTGCTTTCACTTTTTTCAAGTAGAAAAACAACAGAAAGACAAAAACCAAACTAAAAAAACTCACCCCCAAATCAAACCCCCAGATAATAAAAAATTTTTATGTCTTGTTGGGTGTTTTGCAGTTTTAACGTCTGGGACGTATTTCGCAATCAGTAGATAAAATGTACAGTAATAGATAATTAGGTTTTCCCCTAGTAACATGGAATGGTAGAATAGTTATGGTTGGAAAGGACCTTCTAGATCATCTAGTTCCAAACCCCCTGCCATAGGCAGGGACACCTCACACTAGACCATGTCAACCAAGGCTGTGTGCAGCCTGGCCTTGAATACTGACACAAATGGAGCGTGTACCACTTCTTTGGGCAACCTGTGCCAGTGTCTTACCACATTCACAGTAAAGAACTCGTTCCTTACACGTAACCTGAGCTTCCCTTAATATTTCAGTTAAGTATTGCTTAAGTAAGTAATCCCTAATGTTGTCCCTAAAAAAAGAGATTCTTCTGAGCAGATATGGCTCAATACAGAAAGGTATGTTCTTTTACTTCTGCCCAAGAAATGCCAGGTGTCTTGAATTTAATGTTTAGATTCAGATTTTTTTCTCTCTGAATCCCCAGTCTGCTTTATATTATTCCATATTCAATTTTTAGTTTTCAGAGTGTTAACTCAAGCTACAATAACCCTGTGCAGCGTTTGGCTTTTATTGCACTGTCTGTTTCAGGCTTTGGTCTTGTGACTCCTGTCAAATACCTGAATTGTGCTATTTGGTTAGCTTTGGATAATTCTTTTGGATATTTTGGAGCTCACTAACACGTAAAGATCACAGGTATATTAATCCAGCACTGATGGCAGGAATCTATTTGCTTTTAATTCTTAAAAGTAAGAATTAGTAAAACCCAGGAAAGTACAGCTACTAAGAATGCTTTGGCACTGTTATGTCAGATTCCTAAAAAAGAAATGCCATGCAAATAGAGAAGCTATTGTAGCAGCATGCTTCTCTAACAGAATTAATAGTGAGTGCTCTAAAGAGCATCCTTCATTGTTAGTGTGAATCATTTACTAATATATGGGCACAGCTAAGTGAGGAGTGACCAGCAGTGCATTTCAAGAGGTATGCAATGAGCAGAAGGACTTTTAAGGAACACTCTTTTTTAGATGGCATTTGTAAATTGCCTGCTACGAGCAGCTGCTTTTGTGAAGTAATAATCATGTATTTGCAATATTTTAAATCAGGTGCGGTTAAAGTGAAGATGGTGTCAAATGCCATTTCAGTATGGTAAAATAAGATGGGAAAAAATGGAGAGGAAATGAGTCCGTCTTTGTTTAAACACCCATTAGTTATGGTGCGCAAAGCCTTGTCATAAGGAAGTTGTTCCTTCTACTTTCGTTTCCTTTATGAGCCTCCTGGCTTCTCTAAAATAAGCATGAAGGGTGTTTTTAGTTACCATGGAAGTTGTGTTGTGCCAAGACAAGAAGCAGACTCTTCTAGTAATTTTAAAGGAGATATCAGGGAGATAGTGTTCTTCTGGTGCAAAAAGTAGAATGTGGTGGTATCGAGATAGAATCATAGAGTAGTTAGGGTTGGAAAGGACCTTAAGATCATCCAGTTCCAACCCCCCTGCCATAAGCAGAGACACCTCACACTAAAC
>JBCJKH010046157.1:0-28918 GCA_039877255.1 Loriculus beryllinus | reverse complement strand
GCCACAGCTTCTCTGGGCACCCTGTGCCAGCGCCTCAGCACCCTCACAGGGAAGAGCTTCTGCCTAAGAGCTCATCTGAAGCTATCCTGTCAGTTTAAAGCCATTCCCCCTTGTCCTACACACTGTTACCTTGTAAGAATTCCCTCTCCAGTTCTTTTGTTGGCCCCTTTAGGCACTAGCAGCTGCTCTAAGGTCTCCCCAGAGCCTTTCCTCTCCCAGGACCAACTCTTTCAGCCTGTCTCTCAGAAGTGTTCCAGCTCTTGGAGTGTTTTGTGGCCTCTTCTGTACTCTCTCTAATAGGTCTAGAGTGAGGAACCAGTTTTGGGATGGTCCAATGGTGCCTTTCACTGGTGAGGAGCCATGAGGAAAACGGAGCATCTGTGAAGGTGCCTATTAGCCATGTTGTCTGGAGTCTGGAACTGGCACTTTACTTTCAATAGAATCACTCACTTGTGCAAGTCTTAATGGAATCCTCTTAGAGCTTCTTCCACATTAAACTAAACAAAAAGTTAGTAAGTTTACCCTGTGCCTGTGAAGCGATGTATAAACAGACTGGTTACCTTCACAACTGTTTAAAAAGTCAACTGTGCAAAAGAAGAACTGCTGCACCCATATATATGTATGTATGTATATATATATATATACTTACGCTATATGTAATAGAAAAATATTTTTTTAACAATACAAACTAATATAGTGAACTATGCTTCTTAGAATGTTAAAACCATGCTGTCATTTATAAAACAGCAAGTTAACACTGGCTAGAAAAGATACTGTACAGAAACAATTCAGAAGTTAAAAACTAGAGTTGCTAGGAAACAAAAAAATTAATTCAAACACAAATGATTCAGGTAAAGCTTTGGAAGGAGTTAATCCTAACAAAACGAAAGCCTGGTCACTAAAATTTCAAAAGGGAAAAATAAAGGATTACTTATTTAAAAGCTCACCAGTACATGCAGAAAATCAAGCATCATTTTTAACAAACATTAATTTAAAAGGTTACATCCTGGCTAATGGACCTGTGGGGATTTTTCCTCCTGCTAACAGTTTGTCCTGCTCTCTTGTTACACCCTGTAGTCCACGCTGCAGGCTGCAGGTGACACCAAATATGCCACAACAAACCCTTGTCATAGGAAAAACTGCAAGTCCGTAACATCCCAGTTCAGCAGAATTACTTACTGATGTAATGAAAAAACATTTGATTAGCCAAATAAATATTTCAGAATCTTTGAAGTGTGCTGTTCTTGCCAGCGGGGTAACCACGCGTCAGTGACACACAGGAATCACTGTTCGAAAGAGCTTAGGCCAGTATCTCTGCATACAGAAAAGATAATTACTTGGTACTAAGCTTTGTTAAGTACCTACAGATTTTATGAGTACATCTGTCCAATGAAATTGAAAGCAAACTGACTGCTTAGCTGTGCATCCCAATAAACAGACTCTACACTGTCAAGTTTTAACCAGAACCACTCTGTCCCACCAAAAACTGTGTCATTCCACAAGCTCTCTGCCCCTGCAACTGAGGTTTCCAGTGGAAAAAATCCTTAACCCTCCTCCCAAATCAGATCCTGCAGGATCTCTTTCTCCATCCTCTACAGCAATCTCATTTCCCACTCTGAAAGTCTATAGAGAAAGAGTTCACAATGCTTCTTCCCTGATTACTCAGAACTACAGCCTGCAGAACAGAGGTTTCTGCTCAGTGTAAAATGAGGAACTTCTGAAAAAAGGTAATTATGATGAGTCTTAAAAAATTAACGTGTCTAATGAGAAGCTAATGACACAGGCCATGACTCCGCAGAAAATGCATCTAAGTACTGTGGTCCAATTAACACCACCAGTTCAAACACAGACTAATGCTTCACATGGTGGATTTAAAAAGGAGAATATTTAATGTGAAACCATAATTGCACCTGTAATTTTCCATATTCCATCCACACAGGCATGGAGTGTCTGAGTCACTGTGCACCCTACTTGAGCGCTCGGTCTTGCCTTCCTGGATGATGAAATCAGCAACCTGGGTGCTGTCGGCAGCACCGTGCTCATGAGATTTGGGTTTCTCCTCAGTCTCAAGGACAAGATGAGTAGGACCATTCAAAAGTCATTAATTTCAATGTATAGTTTTATTTAGGGGAAGTGAGAGTATTAGAAAACATTTATGTTTTAGAATCTGTTATTGGTCAAGATGAAATATTTCCAAAATACAAGGATCTTGCTTTAAAATCAGGTTAAATTTCCAAGAAGAAGAATTATGTGTTAACTGTAAGAAGGACCAGGCTTCATCCTCACAGATCCTTACAGACTATACGTACACTGGGAAGGGGCAGCCTGTGCACTGCCAAGCTATCAGATACTGCCGAATTGTTTTCCCTACTTACCTTTTAAAAATAGGTTAAAAATATAGCTGTGAACAGATCATGCATTAATCATGGTATACCTGCATGTAGGAACATAGGTGTATTTACTGATTTATATCATTATAGTTAGCCTTTTACTGATTCCAATACAAGAAAATCCAATACTAAGCAATCATCTAATAATCTTTTTATAAGATTTGTTCACTTAATCTTAAGTGTCCAGTTTTATTCAAAAGCCAGTTGTTCCTACATAAAACAAGCTGTTTCATGAGGGTCAGAGTGAAAAGCCTGCTATCCTGCAAATCCATGTCCTACACTTGCCAAAGCTCTCATGACTGTCATCTTTGCCGTCCTTTTGTTCTTCATCACCTCTTTTATGCCAGGAGTCGCAGGCTACTTGCCTTGTTGCACTCACAAGTTACCATGCCTTTAGCAGGCACTGCCCTTGAAATGGAGCTAAAGTGATAACTCCAGATTCCTACAAAGATGAGAAATTTGAGGAAAAAAAAAAAAAAACCAAACCAACTGACAACCTTAAAACCATCAGGATATAGACCCAAAGTGTTTACTACCTCTAATTTAGCACATCTGGTAAAAACACCTCAAAATTAATATAACTGTCATCCTCCTGACCTAAATAAAAAAATGCAGCACAGATCTTTTCATGTTGCTTCCCTAAGTGAAGCAATTCAGAGAAAACAAACCTCTGCTGCCTTTATGCTTCCTGGCGAAATTCCCACCAAAAACACGCTCAGGCCTATAATGCAATATGCTTTGGTAGCGCACAGCAGATACACATGAATCATCAAGATGAAAGAAAGCAAAATCTCACTACAGACTTATTCAATACATTCACTGTTTGTTAGTTGAATTTAAGAAAGAAAAAACCCACATAAAGCGCTTCTAGCAGCAGCATCTTCTCACAACTGTAATATATAGTCTCAGTTGGCACAAATTCCCAAATTCATGTGCTGAACCTCGAACTGTTCCAGTATTTGGGAGAGGGGAGAAAGAAAGAGAGAAAAAGAGCAGGAAAAGGAACCCAGAGGACTGAAATTAAAAAAGGAGAGACAAAGACAGAGGCAGAGCAAGCGAACAGTCTGTCATTCCTGTGCCCTGTTTTTTCCACCGTTGAAGGCATGCAAGCCTAGCCCTGCATCACAATGAACTTCAGAGCAGATTAAAATGAGACATACTTGTATAATAATAAATCAACAGCATTAATACAAGCTTATCTTCTACCAACTTAGAAGGGGGAGGTGACAAATTGCACTTAAGGATAAATAGTTTTACTGTTGCTAGCATAAGCTGAGTGTCTATAGGAAACTGCTAAATTTAGAAAGCCAGCTTTGATGATAGCAGCGGAAATTAATTCAAGTTTTTTGTGTGTATGGGTTGTTGTTCAAGAGCTCTATAAAGTTACTCATCTTACTGAAACTTACCAAAAGTAGAGGCTTCATAATGCACTATCCTCCCTGCCCACTCCCTCCTACTCTTCACCCTTTAAAAGGAAAATTGCTCCTTTGGGCTACAGCAATTTAGGAACTTAATGCAGTTTAACAAATTCCCTATCTCTTGGCTGGAACTGTTTGGCTCTGACATACGAATCAGAGAAGTCCATAAACGTCTGGAGGATTTGTGCAGACTTTTTCTTGTATGACTATATATGGCAACTACAGATCAAGTTATCTACAATCGTTTTAACCTAAGCTTCCAACCTTTTACCTTATTCTTATCCTTGTGGCAAAATTCCTTGGTCTGCAGTACCACTAAATTAGACATAAACTGTCAACTACTTTGCTCAAAACCATTTTCCCATTCTTTACAAGATAGTAAAAATAGCTGATATACTTAAGATGCACTTAAGTAAAAAATTAACTTTTGTTAACAACTTCAGCTTCTCAGAAATACACTTCTATGTAGCACTGAAGCAGTGACATGCTGTGAAGCTCACATTTGCATCTAGGCGATCTATTGTTACTGAAGACATGCAGCTCACCAGACAGCAGATGTCTTCCATTACTGCTTACCTGAAATACCAATTAACACCAAGTGTCATGAGAAGTCTTGCACAAACTGGTAGAAGTAGTGAAATCTGAACTCCAAAAAGAGAGGGAAGGTCAAAACTCACTGAGTGATGTACACAGGGACTTACAAAGGAATTCCAACAATGCCTGCAGCACCCTTTAATCCAGAAAAATACTATATTTTAACTTGCTATCACCATCTTTTATACATCTGATGATTTTTACAAGGTACTTAAATGAATACATCAAGACCAACAGTATGTGATACAATACTGAAGGCTTCTTTTAGCTGGGCCCAAAACCTTCTCTGTGCATCCAAAGCACCAAGTTCAAGCAGCTTCTTTAAGCTGAGTGTTCCCAACATCTCAAAATGGACATCAAATGCCACTGTGGGCTCAAAATGCGTAAGAGTACAGTCCCTCAGAAACCCAGGAGTGAAACCTGGAGAAACAAAAGACAAAGTAAATACTGAGTTCTGTATGCACAAGGGAATAAAAGGAGAGTATCAGAAAAGCTCAAGTGAGGAGCCATGTGAAGAAACATTTAGAAACAGCTTTATTGAATGATTTTATGTCTGTTATAAAGAAAGTACACATGCACAAGAATATTTTCAGGGAAAAAAAAAACAATCTACCACCAACCTCCGAAAAAGCAAACCAACAGAAAGGACTGTCAAAGTGTTACAGCACAATACTCAGTGAAAAAAACCCAAATAGAAAGTCCTGAGAGTTTCAGGGACATATCCACAACAGCACAGAGCTGGTCACCACAGCTCCCTGCTCTCCCAGGAGTTGTATAAGGAAATAATACCCCAAATGACAGTTCAGCTTACAGTCACAGTTGTATTTATTGTACTTGCTTCAATTCCTTTATATATACACATATATAAACATGTATTTGATTACTAAGATTGGACAGCATTTAAAACCCAAATGGTGTTTCCCATTGAAAGATCTGGTCCTAACTGAGGAGATAGCATCCTCCTCTCTCAGAGATTCAAGATGCTATTATTGTTTTAGTTTACAGTACCTGGTAATCTACTGAGTCCCTGACCTTCATGTTCAGTCCCTAGCAATGCAACAGTGATGCCAAAAAACCCAACCCAAAATACAAGCCCCAAACATAAAAAACCACTTTCAGGTTTCAGTGGTGGTTTTAGGCCCACTGAGAGGACCTGAGTGAACACTGCTCCCATGGCAAAGTTAAAAGACTCCTGAGCTGTTAAACTCCCTGATATTTCTTGCACGTTTTCAGTATCTTACTAATTTTGCTGGAAGTTCTGGAATTCTACTGTTTCTCCGGCTGGCTTACAATTGCCTGAAAAAACATTAGTAAGAAATAACCCCGATCCGTAGCCTGCTTAAAAAAACACCTCAAGCACTCACTTTCAAACGTCACTTAAAGCAAAGATCCACAGCCAGCCTCCTCCTCTGCAAGCTGCATGCAGCAGGTAATTGCCCTAATGACCATGAGCTGCTTTGAGACCCCAGCAGATGATGACCAAAGCTGTTGGCCAGAATGGGAGCAGACTGAAAGCTGCTGGCTCAGTGCAGCCATGCTGCATCCTGTGAAACGTTCCTAGGAAATGCAGATAAAAGTTAAAGAAAAAGCTACTGTTCAGAGGAGGTTTTATCTTACCCAGCTGCTTATTAACACCGTGCAGTTAAAACATGTTATTTTAAATTTCTAAAGGAACACTGTGTTTGGAAATGCAATATTTGAATAAGCACTCTTAAGACTCAAAGCGTATCAGGTTTTCCCAACTGATTCCAGCCTTATAAACTCTGACATTTCTGAAACACTGATCTCTTTCTTAGAGAGGTAAGGACACACACACAAGACCATCCTTAGGAAAAATAAAAAAGGGGGAGAATTGGGCAAATGACATCATGAACTCTCAGAACCAGCATCGATTAACAACTTACCTGACGTTACAACTTCTGCTTACTGGACCTGATCATCTATGCTTATAAACGATGTAACAGTTCAGTTTCTACATTGATTTTAAATTTTTGCCTTATCAAAACCTCAGAAAAAACGCATTATTAGTATATTTTCTGTCAGTTTAAAAGAAGTTTTCCAATAATCTAACGGAGCTGTGTATTTGTAGGTTACCTGCTCATCTGGAGAGGATTTCCTTCCTACCAGAAAATCAAGACAGACACTGGACAACCTAGAGAAGAGGCTGGGGGACATCACACCTTTTGTAAACCTCTTGCACAAGAAAAGATGGGAAAATTAAACTGACTTTACCTCAGATTTAGACGAGAAGAAGGTGATATTTCCAGAGCGGGGACGCTGAACGCTGCAGGCCCTGCTGTGTCTCTCCTTCCCACCTCAGGTCAGTCAGACACCAGGAGCTCACAGCCTGGCCATGCTGACCATGGCGACAGCCCTCCAACTCGCTTTGAGAGCTCCTGCTGCCACTCTGCCACTTTTAGGTTCTCTTTTATATAAATATGAGTAATTTTATATAAATATGAATAACTTTTATATAAATGTGCAAATGCAGCTGCACAGGATCGCCCTCCTGCCCTCTGAGCCGTCCTGCGCCATTACCTCACCTCACACCAGCTCTGATGGAACTCGGAGCGCGCCCTGCTCCAACACACTCTGGAACAGACGTGTATAAAACATCTTCACCACATCACATGTAGTAAGTAAACAGCTAAACTTCAAATTGGAAAACAGTGCTATTTTATGCACTGGTTTTATGCTGTTAAAACAGTGAAATTTCATCACTCTGCATGGAACTGCAGGTACTAGGCAAAGAAACAAACATCTTTGCACTACCGTAACGGCACCCATATTCTTGTGTATAGTAAACTGGGAAACAACCCAAACCCCACATCCCTTCCCACAGCTGACATTTACATCCATACAACCTTCAGGTATAAAACACATATGGGCTCTGTGACTTCCTGAAGGACAGAAATGGCCTCCTCTGCCCATCCAAACTTCTCACCCTCCTCAGAAACCCCCTTAGCACCAGCCCCTCAGAGGTTTTTCTACCTGACAGTGCCAGGGTGAAGATATCACCTCCATAGCTGGAAGGGTCCATTGGATCTGAGACGATTCCCTCATGCCACAGAGCCATCAAAAGAGACAAGGGTGTCTAATGGATTATTTTTCACATGAAGTTGTTACAAGAATGAGGAAACGTTTCATTGCCATTAACAGACAACGGGCGCATAAAAACCTGTTAGCTCCTATTGGAAAACGACCATCCAGTTATAGTCCATGTGTTTTGTAACAGTGCAGAACGCAGGGAAAGGACAGCATGACAAACACTCCTTGTTGGTAAATTGTAGGCGGGATGACCCCACAGCTTGGCTCTCTGGATTGCAATCTGTTTTTTTCCAACCATGTCAGACCTAAACCCCCAATTTTATGGCTCTTCCTCCTTCTGTCCGCCTGATGAACATCCTGCACGGTGCAGCAGGCACCGCTCCCTGCCTGCAGCTACCGCCTCACTTCCCGAATCGCTCCCTGCCAGCCTCCCAGCCGGAGCAAGGATTTCTCAGGCAAGCTTGGCAACTAAACCATTCTGATCCCCATCCGCCCAAATCCGCTCGTGTTAAGCACCTTCCTTTGGACCACAAGTTCACTTGGTGGACAAGTGAGCCATTAGTGTGATCCAAACCAGACAGAGTTATTCCTCCATAAACAACATGGCCAGTATTTCCTCAAGGACTTTGCTCTCTTCCATTTTGCTCCCTAATTTTTTTGACAGCTCTAACTTGACATTCTGGAGCATTACCCATTAAAAACCAGCACACTGTAGTGTGTAAAATGTTCAGTAATCTGGCAAATATTTATGTTTTACATACAGAAATACTTCATTATTTTTTCCATAACTGAGTAAAACACAAAAAACTTACACTGCAACAGCATCAGACCTTCCAGAAAGTGTGAAAATTATTGCCCATTTTCACATAAATCGCAGTACTAAAATATAAATCACACTGCTTACATTAACTAATCAGGAGAGCTGCAGTTGATGCGAGTAGGAAGCTAGAATTATTAACATATTTTCTGAACTCAGCCTCTTAACTAATAGCTTTCTTGCCCCTTATCAGCTGGGCAAACAACAATGGATATTAAATCAACTAAATGACCTGTGAACTCCTCCTAAATGGGGGGCAGATAATTTAAGGCAGCCAAGAAAGTTTCACAGGAGTCAAGAGGGCTCCTCGCAAGGGGCACATGTGGAGAGAGTTAAAGCTTGCTATTTTTTTTCCCCCCTACTCAAGTGTCAGCTGTGATAAGCCAAAATTAACAACCCTACACTGCACCACTTCAAATGAAGGGGAAAAAAATTTCTTCTTGCTATTCTAGGTATTTTAAGTTGCATATGAGCATGGCAGCTAAATATAGAGAGTGACAACAAGAGACAGCATTGTCCCTTTGGGCACACTGAATATTATCTCAGAATTCCCATCTTCCTGGGCTGAGCCTTGGGTTTGTTTGGGGTGGTTTTTCTGTTATTTTTCTTACTTAGCAAAGTGTGTATTAACCCCTACCTCATTTTAGGTGGATCGATTTAACAAAAAAGTGTGAAAAAAAAGGAAGGAAATCCTGATTCCACAAAAGCACCAGAAAGATTTCCAGTAATTTTCCTAGCTCTGTGTTATTCTCCAGTGCACAGAGTTTTTACAGCTTCCGAAGTTCTTACAGCTTACTAAACCAGAAAGCTAAGTTAACATCTTTAATGTAAAAGTGTATTTTTCTCCAGGAATCCCAAACTTTACCTTTCAATCAGAAGTGTAAGAAATAAAATCAGTAATTACTATTTTCAAAACACTTCCTAGAAGTACAACTACACTATTTGGAATCCAGCAGACTCATATGAACCTTCAGTACCAAACACAGCCAGACTTTCAAATGGCATGCTTGCCCCTGACTTCTGAAGTACTTAAATACAGTTGAGTGAAGCGTACGTTTTCCCTTAATGTACCTAATGCACTCAGAACATTGACAACACTTCATTTTTAAGCTGGCTTCTATATAAAGTTTAATTTTTAAAGCCACCTATAAATTATCAATGACATCTGTTCTGAAAAATGTCAATCCCTATCCTTACGCCGACAGAATCCATCTATTTGTGTAACATCCTCTTCATATTCAAGCAATTTTAAAGCCCTATTGACATATGGCTTTCAAGTGAGATATTGCTCTACTAGGATTTCATTATTTAGACAAGTCTCATTCTCATGCAATGACGACAATAAGTACACACAACTCCTTCTGGACTATATCCCACGGCTCTAGCTACAAATGATGAACTGGTTAGACATGTGATAGGCCTAGATACCCCATAAATATCACTGTGTATGGCACCCCTTTCAAGTCATACAAACTGATAGCACGTGATGTCAAGAGGAGGCAGCAGCTGGAGATACCATCTTGCACATGCCACTTAATCTTATGATCAATGAAGTATGGTGGCACTCATCATCACTAATACTTGCAACTCAGATGATCATTTATTGTGACAACATACAAGCACAGGGTTGTCACCACATATCCATTCCATCAGCCAGAATCTGATTTGGGTTATTCTGTTCTGTTCATCTAATTTTACCATACAGTCACAATTTAGCATGTCATTCTTTAATTTCTTCAGCTGTTGTGCACTAACACTGTGGCTCGCTGAAATGCCATTAGCATTGCTTTTTATGCCCTTGTGATGGTACAAAATGAGGAATAAAAATAGTTTTCAAATGGCCACCATAACGTTCCAAACCCTGTACAATACACACTACTACTACTTCTTAAAGACTACACAGATTAAAAACTTCTCATTTTTGGCTTCAAGTCAAATGCACACGGCTCTTTTTGCCTCTTCAATCTCTAACCAGTAAGTTACTGAGCTCACATCTACTCAGAGGCATCGTCTAAATTCAAAGCCAGGTTTCAAGAAAGTTTAATCTTGAAGCAACAATTGCAACATGTGCTCTGGTTGTGTATGAACATATCATAAACTGTCACCAAGTCTTCTTACACAGTTTGTCACACAGCAACAAAACAGACACTGCCTGCCTTGGATTCTGTAATTGTGGAGCACTGTCTACTGGATGCTGAAATCCTGCTTTCTGGTCATGGCAAACATAAATCAGAGAAAAAAATTGGCTCTGCTAAATCATTTTGCTCTGGGAGAACAGGGATTTATCATCCTCTAAAACAAGTGGTCAATAAGATTCAGAAGTGCTTAGTACAGATCTTGATGAATCGGGATGCCACAGGTGAGGCTGTAATTGTATTTGAAAGGAATCTTTGAACAGAAAGGTGAATGCTCTATTTATGTCAGCGCATAGACAGGCTGCGGATTAAATACATCACAAATATAGTAGGATTTTCCCTTTGCATCCTCTCCGGGAGGATCCTTAACAGATTGTCCCAAGGGACAAAAGCAGTAAGACAGCAGATAAGGCTGTTTTAACAAGTAAATCTAAAATGGATATTTCTTACACAGCCACCACAAAAGAGATGGCATCTCGTAGTTTTTCCAACAGTGCACAAACCTTGAGCAAGTGAGAAAAATAAGCTGCAGCAGCCAGGAACAGCAGCAAGACCAAGTCAAGTCCAGGGGCCCTTGCAGGGGACCTATGGAGCCTGAAGACAATTCACTGGCAATACCATTTAATGAGGCAGGAATGCTGGGACATAATCCTTTCCTTGGATCACGTGATGGTTCCTAACACAAAAAGAAGCTTTGGTTTCTCACCCAGAACAAGAACTTAGTTCCAAAGGACAGAAAGGAGGTTTAAATAGCACAACCATGTAATTAAGGAAACAAATATATGCATATTGCAATGACAACTTTAGGAGTTATTAAACTAACCACAAAATAATCCTATTTTTTTTCCCTCTTTTTCAACAGAGGAATCAGATTCTGCTGCTTTATGGGTCTGAAATTTGTTCCAGACACCTAAACATGGTGTGGAATCAACATCCTTCCATAATGCAACAGCCAGTTTTATAGTGCAGCACACAACATACTTCCAAAATGATAAAACCGCCTATCTTCCACAGCGTTCAGCCAGCCAGAATCCAAACTTGGATGGTGAATCTGCATCTGGTTTCACTTTTCAATAACAAAACAAAAATCACAGGCATCATTCATTATCTATGAGGTCCAACATGAAGGCTTTCAAGTACACTTTAAGAACTAATTAAATGTGTATTTAAAACTGAACTGAATGTAAATACTAAACTGAAACTGAACTGATTAACTTGCAACCTTTTGTGCCTGATTATCTCGCTGAAGAATGAGCTTTTGGCACTCAGGACGTTTGCGCTGGAGGATCAATTTCCTGTTCACATCAAGACTGCTAAGGAAATCTTCCACACATTTGATTCAACTTATATTTAAAGTGTTTGCTTAGCCTTGGACAAAGGACTAGACGAAGATAATGTTTTTGACTGGGTAAGATAATGTTTTGAATTTAGGGGCTAAACTGTATCAGTTTTGCCATTAGACTACAGGCTGAAATTCAAGGATGGTCAAGGCAGTCTGGCCAGGCTGCCTATTATCATCAGACCTCTCCCTTTCAACCAAGAACTTAGCACAGAAACTCCTCATACAAGTTCCACAACGCCTCATTTTGGTTTACATTCTCTTAACACAGCAACACACACTTGTGAGATATACTAGTCTTCTGCTTTTGATACAGCTCAGGAGGAAAATGAGATTCATAAACCAAAGCCTTCATTCAGTTCAAAAATATTATCCCTAGTAGTTAAAAAAAGATGTAATTTGCTCCTACTATTGTTTCTGTTGATGGTTCCTTATTACAGCCATCCTTTCTTGCACATTTGAAGTTAGGAATTCAGGTTTTAAGTCATACAACCACCTTTATAGTTGTTTATTTCTGTCCTCCTTTCACTCAAAGGTAGAAAGCACATTCCTAAATTTTATACACTTGTATTACAGCAACACAAAGCAGACAAGACTCAAGCTCCCTCCATGCTGGCCTCTGCCCCAACGAGGCTGCAGTCTTGTATCAGACAGGATATAAGAGAACAGGCGGATGCAGACGGAGGGAGAGGTATTAACTGAATAGCATTCAAAGAAAAAAATAGGAGTCTGCTGCTTCCAAGAGCCAGGAGACATTTTTACGCAGCATACCTCACTAGGAACATCACAGGATAAAAAAAAAGAGCCCGCTGTTTGCACTTTACTATATATCCAGTTTCAGACTATGCAGGAGAGGCAGCACAGCTCAAATTAAAAGCATTCCTAACAGAGAGTGTTGCTCTTTTACTGCAATTGTTACAAGTCACATTAGGATAAAGTTGTGAAGTGTTTTAACGCATTTTCATTTGAACTTAATTAATTTTCATCAGAGTTTGAGCTTAATTAGTTTTCATAGAAGTTTTGACAATTTTCTCATTCGTTGTTGAAATCACAACACGAGTTTTCCATATGCAAGGCAAATACAATAATATCAGCTCACAAAGTCATTTTTGGACTTGTTTTTGTATTTCACAACCAAAAATACTTCCAGTGTAAACTGTTAACTGAAGCTCTGACAAGTTTTATTATAAATATTCCTAGCTTTAAAGAGAAATCTGAATATATTCACTTAAGAGTATGTTCAAGGCAGTTTAGGTCTGACAGCTTCAGATTATGCCTCATTTATATGGAGCAGCGATCAAACTCGTTAATATGTGAAAGAACTAAAGAGGCAGAGGATTGTGAATCAAATAGCATGAGCAAAGTTGTCTACTAACATGAATAGCTTATGAGGATTTACATAAGGTGATAGTTTTCATGGTCCCTTGTGCCAAGGTTTCTAAAGTAGATGAATAAACAGGGAGTAGCTTTGAGCAGCATTTCTCACAGGAGGCAAGGTTGTGTTACCAGCAGTCACTGTGAAGGCAGCGAGGCATTCAGCACCGACACCGGCACCGAGCTGCAAGTCGCTTTGCACACAGAGCTTCTCTGCATTAAGTCAAGGAGGAAGTATTTAATCCGCCCGTAAGTCATCCCATGTGTTAAAAGCGATAGGGCCCTTTTTACTCAGTCAAGGTGAGCGATCTGACAAGACAGGTAAGCTGGTTCAAAACTTTCCCCCTTCTGGCTTCCGTACTGCCAAAAGCTGTTTTTGCAGTGCAAGTGCAACAACTCGATAATTTAAGCAGCATTCTTGCAGAGGCAAATCAAATCTCCTTGTAAAGCAGAGTCTCCTTAAGATTCATTTAATCTTCTGATAACGCAAGCTGTGCACACACAATCACTGAAGATGATAATCTGCTATATGTAACACTAAGTCTACTATTATTCCATTTATTAAAAAGTGCTCTAATAATGCTTTGTGCATACACATACTAAAAAGACAAGTGGATTAGACGATGGAAATTCAGGGTACTTCTTTCTCACAATGTACAGACGTGTGGCTGCCTAATACCTCCAAACACACAGAAAATGTGTGGCTTAACACATTTTGTTAAGTCTCCCCTGTATGAGAGCTTTGCCAGCTCTCCAGCAAGAGCTGGAAGCCCCCCCACCTCAGACTTCTTGGGGAAGGATAACATGCACATTGAAGCAATATTCACTAGTTACTAGTAGGGTGCTCTCCTGCGTAAATAAATCATCAACAGATGTAACTTTTAAGGAAAAAGGGAGTGCTGATATATCTGGCATGAAATCTCATGTTTCCGAAATAAAAATAATTGGTTAATGCTGTCCAATACATGCCACGAATGACTTACTAGTGATCAAAATTAATTAACTTAATTAAAAGCTATGGAGTGGTTTTGAACCAAAAGACAGAGGATTTAATAAATCAAAAGCTTATCAATATTCTCCATTCAACCAGCTCTTAAGTGCTGATACACCCATCGGCGTTCAAGCCGCGGGGAAGCACTAACCTACAATGTTACCGTTCAGCCAGCGACCTGCAAAAGGACTATGTGAATTAAAGAAAATAAGCATGACTAGGAACATTATATTTCTGTTTGCAATTTTCTATTCACACGCACTGCTCGGGGCAGCTGCCAGGAGAGAAGCTGGACCTGGTCCACATGTGCTGCACACAGTTTGAGAGCATGCAGTGAGCCTTGCCGTGTTACAGAACCCACCGGAGACTCCTGTTTGCAGCACATACATAAGGCTTCTGTCAGGGACAGACCACTTCAGGCGCACGATGCATGTGCTATCGAGTCGATCTGCACATGCGTGGCTGGGCTCTGCCTGGGATTTCCTGTTCAGACCAGGGCACCAGGCAAATGCTGGGCAGAGAGCCAACCTTCTGAATTCTGCTTGGACAACATTCCCAGGCCAAAAGGAGGAAGAAAGGGAAAGGAGAAATAATAGTAAAGAAAAAAAAAAAAAAAGCCCTAAAAAGTGGGAGAACACTTCCTTGAGCACTTCACATTACTTAAAATATGTTTCATTTTTAATGCAATTTATGTCAATTTCAAGGAACCAAAGCTGTAGCTAAAGACAATGCACACCCCAGTGCAAGTTACTTTTGTTTTGTCTGCAGGTAGGGATCTCCCATTTTCCCCTCATCTGAAGTTAAACCTAGCTCTGTCAGTGCAATATTCCTCAGGACAAGACCTACGAAAGAAAGTTTATTAATGTCTTTCAGCACCAATTTCAAAACACTGCGGGCTCTTGTTCACCTCTGGGTTGATCCCACTTCTACAGCTGCTTACCTTCACCTTACCATTCTTTTGCATTAGAAAACAACATGACAGCCGTGCCTTGGGTTTTTTAATCAAGTGATACTTAGAAACTACTGACAAAAAGACCACTTCTAAATTATTATACCTGTAACTTTCTCATTACAGCACAAGCTCTGCAATGCTGGTCCCAGCAAGCTCTCCTTTAAATTATAACCCAAGCTACAGTTACTTCAGATGAGATTTCTGTTGAATTTTCCTGCTTAAGCTCCCTACTGCAAACTGCTAGAAACTGGTTCCAGGTAACTTATTAAACAACAGAGTTGATACACGTGAAATAGCTTTCCCAACCATCTTAACCTTTTCTGACCTTTGCTGTCCTTGTCAGTGGCCACCCTTAGTTCCAGTTCCAGCCTCTCAGTGTTCTTAGAGCTTTATCTCTGTTAGCAATGGTACAGGGCCAGACAAATTGCAGTAATGTGCCATTTCCTGACATTAAGCCAAAAGGGGAAAACAGTAAAGGGCAGGATTTCTGATGCATTTCTTCACTGTTTTGAATACAAGCCATTAGCAGAACAACTAGAAAAACTAGGGTAACATTCAGTTAACCCGCTCTGATTATCAACATGCCATTTCATTCCAGCAAACTCACTGCTTTGCAAAAATTACAGTTTACTACTGGTTTACAATCACGGTATGAAATAACCATGCTCAGGTCCAAATCTTGTAGGACATATAAAAGTCTTGGGACTCTGAGATTTAGTAAGTAGTGATTTCTCAGGCTCACAAGGAGAAAAGGATTTTGAAAGCAGTTTATGACCCCTTAGAAGAGCTCTTATAAAATTAATCCTAAAAATGTAATCCTATGATCTACGCAATTAAACTTTGAACACTTAATGTCTCTTACGTGGTAGCTGCTGTTTTCAAGTTGAAGCCTGTGCATTTTAAATGCATGTCGATAACATGATTTGTCACAGACACATTTATGAAGACCAAAATACCCATACTGCCAATAGAAGCAGCACTTTGGAGTCCAACAATGGCATCACACCACCAAGTTGTGGAGAAACACAACCTGGTCCCAATGCCTCCCTTTGCTCAAACCTTCTCATCATTCCCCCCTCCCACCCCGTTTCCTTCTTTCTGCCTTTAAATAGAGCTTACAGTGACTCTTAACCCAAATACTATATGTAAATCTTAGTGGAGAACATTTAAAAGTGATAATTACTAACCATTTCCCCCAATAATTAACTTATGAGAAGGTGTATTTTTTAATGTGGATTGCCAAACTCTCCACTAATCATCTTATACCACTTCCCTGCAGTAACAATTATTGAAGAACAGTTTAACAATGCATAAACAAGAGCATTTAGTGCTCATTTACTTTGGACCAAATGTCAATAAAACCTCAAGACACTGAACTGGATGCATTCAGAAATTCAGTAGGAAGCTACCACAAAGAAACCGCTGAGCCTGGCCTCAAGTTGCCTGTTTAACTTCAAACTTGATCCTTTCCCCAACGCTACTCTTTGCCTTCCCAAAACTTCCAACAGGATCACAGAAGGAAGCCCAGCCTGCCAGAGCACACTGAAAGGCACGAGGCTCTGCATGCATTTTCAACCCGGGGAATAGCCAAGAACTTTGGTGTTTATACTACTTAGTTGTTCATCCCAAGTTTCAATAGAGCCATTTCAGCAGCAGCTTTCGCATCTCTGTCGCACCTGAAAAAACAGGTCGTGTTTCCTCCGGCGCTGACTTTGTGTTGTGAAGAGCCAGGAAGCCCTTTTCTGCAGAGGCTGCCTCTCACTCGGGTCTGATGCAGTGGCTGCGCAGCACTGAAGGTGAAAGGATCTGAAAGCCAGCTCTATATACAGTACACACACAGCAATTTGTTACTGTGAAAAACCATCTGTTTCTCGGTATTACAATCCTCAGAGGGGAAATTATAGCTAGCGTTCAACATAAAACATCAATTTAAACCATCAACTATTCATAATTTCAATTCTTTATTGGAAACCAAGGACATAAATGTCAGGGAATAAAGCAATATTTCTTTTATTAACTGTTCCATTCATCTGGCTATTAAATAAAACCAGGACCTTAATAAATAGCATTAGCCTTTGTACTGACAGCCACCCCAACTAGCACCATAATTCTAAATAAAATGCATTATATTTCTAGTGTCTTTTGGTTTTAAAATAAGAATCAGCATAAAAAGCAATTTCAAACGTATGTATAGAATATTTTTGCAGTGTTGTTGCTCCTGTAGAGTTAAATGTTTTATGAAACAACTCTAACCAAATAAACCCTCCTTTATTTATATGCAAGTTTCCAGTCAACCACCTACCTCCTGATAATACTTTATCAACATTAATATTAGTAAAGAACAGAAAGGATTCTAGTTCTGATGCTGCCTGCCTGTTGCAAAAAGAAATTATTCTTTTAATCCCTTGCTCCCAGATACGATGCCTGCTATAAAAAAGAACAATTGGAATAATATTGAAAGGAATGTGTGGAAGGAGAGCGGGAGAAAGGAAGAACGGCAGAGACGGGGAATGTGTTCTTCATACAGCATGTCATCACCCGTTACTAATGGTAAAGAAGTCTGCATTTATGTTGACAGTTATAGAGTATTGCTGCAGCTTGGTATTTAAGAATTACACGCAAAAATACTGAAGTCCAACTGACTGGAACAGAGACCTGTTTGTAATTCTTCTGTGTGACAAATCAAGACAGACCTCCAGTTGCTGTTAGCAAGGGCTTGATTGAGAACAGCAAAATGTAACTTTGTATGATTAGATAAGACTATTGGGGAGTTTCCCCACATCTCTGAAGAAGAGAAAAAGATGTATTCTGTAAGAGCTGAGAAGTCCTAAGAAGTTCATAGATTCACTATTAATGTTCACATAATTGTCCATTATTCCTCCTTAAGAATAGCTCCCCTGCTCTTAGCTCTACCAGCATGGGGTACTCAAGAACACCATTATAGGGGAAAGGAAGCACAACTGTAATCAAAACAATGATTACTATTACATTCATTTAAATGCAGAGTGAGAAATGAATACAAAAATATTCACTTGAAAGTGAAAGGTAAGAAATTAACTTTTTCCCCATGGACATCAGAAACCTAACCTCAAAACCAGGAATTGCTTGTAAATTTTTTACATCCCTTTGGAGCACACATTAGTTTCTCCTTCTGCATTTAAATGAATGTGATGGTAATCATTGTTTTGATTACAACTGTGTTTCCTTCCACCCAAAATGGTGTTCTTAAGGACCCCATGCTGGCAATGCTAAGAGCAGGAGAGCTGTTCTTAAGAAGTAGTAATGGACAATTATGCAAGTGTTAGCAGTGAAATCCACAGACTCTATAGCGTTGTTCACCTACTTAAGGCAACATTTCCCTACAATTTCTTACAACTCCACATACAATAAACACCATCATGCCAACATTAAGGAAAAACCAGCATGATTAAAACACAGTTGCTGTTGTGCTTAACATAAAATCATCTTTCTTCTTGTGAGGTAGACAGATAATGAAGATGGAACCAGGAGCGTAAAGTCAAAATTGAAGTGTAACAATGAAAACTATAATACAGTGTTCACGTCTCCCAATAAACACACAAATTCATCTTGGGTGCTAACTTCAGTACATATTCTATTGTCTTCAGTCATTTGTATCAACCTCAAATTACCATCTAACCTCATCCTTTTCCTGTTTCTGGCAAATGGCTACCACCTCTCTCCTTGTGCTTTCAGATTGAACACCCTCTTCTATTTCTAACTCCCTGGCCTGAAGTCTGTCCAGTTTACTGAGCCTGGGCACCAGTAAGCAGGAGCTAAGCCTTCCTCACCTGTGGAAAGCTGCTTTCCAAATACTTTCCTCTTGTTTTTGACTACTCACAAGCTGACAACAGCAAGACTGAGGATGGGTTTCCAGCAACACCCTAGTTTGCAGTTGATGGCCAGACTCAATCTTACAGCCTGATTCTTCCATCAACCTCAACACCGTCTGCCTCCCAACTGTGTAGCACCAGCGGCAGAAGGTAACCTGTTTACCTGCTTTCCCTACCACACCCCCAAAAGGTCAGAAATTGGGTTACTGAGTGAAAGCAGCAATTATGCTCAGGCTCGTTATCAATGTTAAGCATGTGCATCAGCCATAGGGTTAACCCAGAGTATTATTATCCAAGAAATTGCTGTGGTACTGTCACGGGGAGAAATGACAGCTAATGCAGTGCTTGAGAGCTAAGTGACAGCTATGCACTGCTTGAGAGCTGGGGTTTTCCTCCAGGTAACTACTCCTAGCTTTGAGATACTCAATACTGTTTAACAAATTCCTTATGAAGGTGCCTCCTAATGGTACCTTTACTGTGAGAGCACTGAGCAGCAAATGGTATTTCAGGAATTGTCAGCATGCCCAGTTAACCAAGTTTAATAAGATACTTAATTCCCTTACAGTATCTATTGCTAGCATCCCCCAGAAAGTTATCAGTTCTGCCCTCCCACAACTTGTCTTCAGCAATTACAGTCAACGAGCTGCTGAATAAATGCATATACATACATACTCCAAGTAGGTCTCCAATACGCATAGTCAGTATGTATTTACATCAGTGAATTTGGTAAATTCAATCCCAGTGTCAGTAGAACCACCACAGACTTGACTCTGCACATTTTTAAGGAGTAAAAATCAGGGCAATCAACTTCTGTCACACCTTGTTACTGCTGCTTTCAGGATTCATAGCATGTACTTGAGCATAGAGAGCGCCCGAGATCCTGCTCAAAGAGGAGGACGCCTTGTGCACAAGGCACAGTGAGATGGAGGCAGGGAGAAAGGGGCCAGAAAAAGGGAAGAACTGTTTCAAACACCCAGGATTCATACATTTACTTCAAGATTCAGATACCTGCAGGAGAGAAAAAAAACCTTTGGTCATGACTAAAAGCAGAAAACAAACACAGGAGCTGTCATAGTGGGAATTTATTCTCACCTGCAAATGAGGAAGATCAGGTATACAGGAGAGGGCTTTGTGAGAGACACGCCATTCAAGACAACAGGGTAACAAATTCACATAATTGGTAGACTAAGACAGATGACACAAACCCAAGGGGAAAAGAAGTTAAGAAGAGCTTGGCAGAATCTTAAATAACTGCAGTTAAGGACACAGGTCCTAATCCCCCCAAAGAGGAGGAGTGTGAAAAGGGCCCAGTGGCTAAAACACAAGCTCTTCACTGACCTCAAATGAAAGAAGAGAGCCTGAGGGATGAAAGATTTGGGTGAGGCTGCCAAAAACAAGTATAAACGTACAGCATAAACATTAAGAAACAAAATCAGTAATGCTCCAACACAGAACAGGAGAAAACTAGAAAGAAATCCAATAAGCAGCAAGAAATACATTTTATAAATAAAGGAAGAGTGGAATGACAACCAAAGGGACTGCTGGCTTACCAGAGAGCGGAAAAAAGACCTCAACAAGAGCACAAGGGATGTCTTTTTACATCAGCTTTTACTAGAAGACCTGTCAGTAGTTGGCTTACATGAGGAGAACAGAGGGGAGGGTTTAGAACTTTATCTAGAACAGATTACAATGATGTCAGTTAAAGGACTTAGGTATTTTCAAACTGCCTTGGCTTCCTAAACTTTGTTGTTATGTATGCTAAAAACCTGACAAATAATTCAAGATATCAGCTGTTACCTTAGAAAAGACCTCTAAAGAGGCCAAATATACAGCGCTTACTTAAAGCAGCAGAAAAAGGAGCAGAAGACAGAGAAGCTGGACACCTTATCAGCAATCAAACAATCACCTAGAAGAAAACCAATAGCTAGCTCAAAATTGTCACCAAAAAGGCCTTGTTAAGGCAATCTGATATCTTTTTTTGGATGCTAATGAGCTTAAAGGTCTGAGGAAGAAAGGAAGAAGCAGGAAATGACACAGTTTGAACTTAGGAAGGATTCAACCAAGTCTGGCACATGCTTAGGGTAGCTAAGGGAACCTGGTCTAGATCCATCTGTCTAGGTCAGACATCAGATGGGGTGGGTACCTCCATCCATAAAGTGGCATTTGGAGAGAAGCTATCAGTAGCTAAGTACTAAACAACACAGTGTTTAGAAAGAGGTTCCTCCAGCGTCTGACCTGGATCTGGCCCAACAGAACTGTTGCCCATAACCTTGTAACACATAGAGGATAAATTTATTTCACCTGCAGAGAACAGGAAGCTGGTGTGAACAGAAGCAGTGACAGATGACAGGATTAATTCAAAGTGAACGTTATAAACTAAAAAGAATGACTGGAAAAACACCCCAAACCAACCAACACCACCCAAGATTCAACACAACTATGTTTAATGTAAAAGACTACACCTGAGCTGGAACTGGGCACTCAGCACTTGAACATGACTCAACAGTGTGCTTCTGTTTTAAAGAGGAAGATGCTGTACTAAGATGAGCAAACCCACATGTATAGCCAATAAGATGTGAAATATTTCTTCTGTTCTAGTGAGTGTTGGAGGAAGTACCCCAGCTGAGGCCTTGCTGGCTTTGGATACTGCGTTTCAGAAATGATATCACTCAATTCGAGAACATCCAAAGCAGTGGAAATGATCAGAGGCCTAGGAAACATCATCTGCAGGCAAGGCAAGACATGAGGGCTGTTGAGCCCGTGACGGAATCATTTCCTAATGAAACCAGTGTCCCTGCTAAAGCATAAGCACAAGCCAGGTGAGGAGGTGACAGGAGCATTTCTGGGATGAAGCAGGAACTGGAAATGAAAGCACAGGGTGAAGTTAATCGCTGCTTAACATGAATAAAAGAATTCCTGTTTAAGGAAAGAGAAGATGTTGAAGAAGATGGTATTTCAAAATGTAGCACTGCTACAAAGAGGCAGCTAGCAATCCAGTTCTCTGTGTTGTCGGTAGAATATGGAGACATGAACTTAAAAGTACAGCATCGTTAAGGCTGAACATCAGGGCTGTCTGTAATGGAAAAGACCTAAAAGCACAGGAAACAACTGACTGTGACCCTCCATCAACACAGGGAGTTAAGAGAAGGTTAAACAAACATCTGTCAGGTATAGCTGAGCTGGACCGGGGCAGCCAATGGGGCAGATAACCTCCAGAGCCTGTGCCCAGCCCAGCTTTTCTCTACAAACAACGCACTAGCTACAGCTCCATTTAACATACAGTGTTGATTCAAAGTTCTGATTCCCCCTCTGCTCCATGCCCAAGCGACTGCTCTGTATACAAGTAACAGCCCCAAGAAGATCATTTTGTATTAGCACTAAAACAAGCAGCCCAAAACTTGTAGAGATCTTTTTCTGCACACTTTGCTATTAAGCGTTGCAGAAAAGTCCAAGAGAAATAGAAATCTAACGCTCAGAAACTGCAACACATAAATATCTAGAAGTACGGAGCCATAACAGTCTTGTTTTCTCTACTCAATTACTACTGACTCCCTATATTGGTGTTTCCAATTTCTACCACTAAAATGGAAGTTAATTCCTCAAGTGCAATATGAAGCTCATTTATTTTCTCCCAAACGCTTCTTTTTAAAGCATATCACACTCCTTGGAAGAAGGCTCTATCTCCTAAAATTCACCCCCATGATGCTGGGGTTGCAGTATCTCATGCTTTGTTTGGACTGGAATGACTTCCTTCTTTAACGGGAATAAAAACGAATTTCTTTGTTTTGAAAGCATTAATGATTTGAACCTGGCATGAAAAAAAAACCCTGAACCTATTTGCTCTCAGCTAAACAACAAATAATCTGAACTTGAACCTGCAGTCATGTACAGGGAAGATGCAGTGGAAATATATGCACTTCTGGCAGGCAGCAAGATCCTTAAGGAGTGGGAAGCTTCCCGTTTCTTTGATACTTTGTACCTTCCACATTTAATAAACCTGAATTAAAGTTGAAACAACTGTTTCAGTTGTACAAGAAGAACATCCAGACTAAGAGCACACTTTCTAGAATATTCCATTCAGAGTAGAAAGAAAGCTGCTGTTTGCTTTGGTTTGTGTTTTTATAACACAAGGCCTGTTTTATGGGGAGGAGGAGGAGGGTGTTTGTAAAATAGAAGAAATAAAACAGTTGAATCTTACACACTCCATAAACCCCACTTTTCCGCCCCGGCATGAATAATGCATTTCCTCATAGAGTCTGTGGACATCCTAACAGCAAGAATCTCATTTTCCTTTGCTTCTAACATAGACCTTTCCAGTAAGTGTTCCTATCTCCTGGGACCAGCATTAGTAACAACAATATTTGCACAAAGGTCTCTGCTGGTCACTTTTGTTTTCATTAGCACAATCTGACCTTAAGCTGCAGAGTCAGACTTTACCTTGTGTCACGCTTTGGTAGCTCTGGGTGCCAAGCTATAAGCTCCTCCCGCGAATAAGTGTCATGATGTGGATGGAAAATGGAATAATTCTAGAGACAACTCAAGTGAAGCTTTTAGAGAAACAACATGTTTAGAACTATAATGCATTTCAACAGGATTTTATTGCACAATTGAAAAGGCTTTGAAGAACTAAACAAGAAGCTGACTCAAGCACCTGTATAATAAGAAGCAGAATCTCTTGTTTGATTCCTGCATTTTGAGCCAAAGCATACGAAGCCATAAAAACAACGCAGTTCCTTGCAACAGCTTCATAATGAAGCTGGGACTGTGTTTCTTTCTTACTTGGAAAGCTGCTTTCACAACGAAGCGTTTAGGATTCTGGCACGGAACTTGCTCCAAACTATAAAATTCTGAGCATGATTTAACATGAAAATCTGAGGACACGATGCCCTTTAGAGGCTTCCTATATGAAGTTGTAATTTCCTACTAGCTTTTCGTAGGAAAAAGAAACAGAAGCTGTGATATTTATCACTGCTCTAGTTAAGCTGGAGCATCTCTTCTTAAAAAGAGGAATGGCCACATTACTGGTCTGTATATTAATTCTCTCCACTTCCCCTTCCTGTCTCCCCTGCTGCTGGTTATTGTCATGACTGACTAAGATAACACATGATGGCATTTTTAGGAACACAAAAATATTTATAAGATCTGCCCTAATTAGAACTACCTGCTCTGCTCTCTCCTTCCTCTCAAGACCTCTTGCTGACTGTGTTTTCTGCATCCAGCGCTCTGTTTAGCTTTTCCAGTGGCACTGCTAATGCTGCTGTGGAGAAAATGAATCCATGGTTTTCTCCTTCTAAGAAAAAGATACCCAATGTGCTTTCAAATGCTAAAATATCAACAGCTGCTTTGCGATCATAAAATGAGCGTAAGAGGTACAGGTAGTTTGTTGCTATTAAGCAGGGAAGAATCCGTATCTACAAACTAACCAGCAGGTTAGAAGACACGAATGTCAAGTTTTTGCTAACACACCAGCTTTGATCCCGAAGGACAAAAACTGGTTTACAAAATATTAATATATGGATTTTCCATGTGTGTAGAGAAATGCTTTACTTGCCACCAGAACACAACCACACTTTAACAGGAGCACAGAATCAGAGTCTGATTCGGGTTGGAAGGGACCCTCACAGAGTTCCAACCCCATTCAACCTCGCCTAGAACACTGCCAGGGGTGGTGCAGCCACAGCTTCTCTGGGCAACCTCTGCCCACCCTCATGGTGAAGACTTTCTTCCTAATACCTGATCTAATCTTTAACAGCATTAACATTTAAGCATCTTTAACTGCACATAGCAACTCAGTTGTTTTTATACCATGTCAAATACAACATGCAAAACCTCTTTCAGTTAATGAATTAGTTGCCAAGGAGTGACACTGAAGACTCATCCTCATGTTAGATTCTAGAAAGCAAAAAACACCCCCAAAATAACTGCACAACAAACCACGCCTAGTACAGTATCCCTTCTAACACACTTAAATCCTAGCCAACCTTAGCATCATCTATTCAACTGCTGCTCACAGAAGGCACTGAAAACTTGCACAACTACAAGAGACCAGCACTTCTACTGTCGGTTTTTCACATAAACCAAACTCTTAACAGATGCTGACATAATGAGTCTATCCTCCAAAATCAGAGAAAAAAATGCGTCCCTTTGGATCACACACATTTTTGTAATCTCCTTCAAAGCAATTAAAGCCACCCTAATTTAGGAGTGACACATGATGGCACTGTAAAATGATGTTTCATTTGGTGCTTCAAAAGTAGAATATAGATAGTTTCTAAAAGGAGACAAGCTATTAATGAAATGAGTTGTGAGTGCTTTTTAAACCTTCATTCTCTCATTCATCAGTTACAAGAATAAGTCACATCAGAACAAGTCACATCAGAAGCTCAGCTACTGCTCCAGGGAAGCCCCTACCCAGGAAGAAGATTATTCCAGTACATGCAGTGCAAAGGAAAACCTCTTGTGGCAACTCCTGCACCCCTGTTTGAATGCTCTTTATGAAAATAGTGTTCATGTAACAGAAGAACAAACCTACTATTGCTGAACCACTCCAATTTCCCAATGAAAAGAAAAACCACATTAATCTTCTCATATGCATGTGGTAGCACCTGGGAGACACTCAGGAATCTTCCATGAAAAGTGCTCTATAAATATAAAATATGTAATTGACATCTCAATGACCCTATCATGATAAGCTATTGAGTTCTAAGTCTGTGCTTCGGCTGCATGCAGGCAATTCCCCACCATCCTTTTTGGTACAGAAAGAGTAAGTTTTCATCATCATTGAAAATAATGTACTTTTCAGGTACATCAATTCAGAAATCTACTTGAGGACCTTTAGATTTTGACTGTAAGAGCCTTTTTGTAATTGCACACACATTTTTACTGCAGTATTTAAAACGCTATTGAGGATGAGAGGAATTGCAGTTAAGGAAGAATGAAATCAGGATGGGAGTCTGTGCAGGTGATCAGACTTAACCTTTTCTTTCTGCTTTTTGTTTGAAACTTCTAGGGGTTGGGATTTTTAACATTATCATGAAAGTTTCTGTTCTAAACCATGCCATGTCACAACATTTCCTGAACGGCACATTTCAATATCAGAGAAAAGTACTTGATGAAAATGCAACTGAAAAAGACACCAGAAAAATAATTAAACTCATTAAAAGGCCCATTGCAAACTGAAGCCAAGGAAGTGATGGTCAAACACAGGGTTCTTCAATGAGAATACAATCAAATTCAAGTAACAAAGGTTTTGGCGTTTATTGCCGCATATATGGTCAGTGCTGCAGCCATAAATGCTGTCAGCATGAAGTAAAGGACATTTTGCATACATGAAACATGTTTTTAAGTGGTCTCACTGTCACTGCTAGAAAAAAAACCTACTTGGCACAAGGACTGGGATTATACAGGAATAGGAAAACACCTACAAATTTTAACTGACAAAGAAACACGACTTTAATAAAAAGGGGATTTACTTGATAAATTGCCCTTTTATCAGTAGTAAGAGTGCTGTAACTTTAAGATGTTGCTCAATCATTTTAAGATTTTAGAAATCTGTTTGAAAGTGCTAATAAAAATACAACCAATAATAGAAGGATGTTGTAGCAACTAAAAGAGTATTAAAATTGTGCTTTTGTTATTTCTGAGTTAAGGAACAATGGTAGGATTAGCAGGAAACTATTATGAAATTAATCTGATTACTGCCTTATAAATAATGAAGCTATACTTAAAAGGGTCCACAAGCTCCACCATGTCAGAACATGGGTCTAATAGATGATGCAAGACTAAAAAGGAGGATATTTTCCCTACTAATTATATAGCAAAAACTGAATCCTCCCAAAAATCAAGTAAGAACAAACAGGGAAGGGAAGAAAAACTGTCTGGCTTGTAAAAACACAATAAAATTAAGAGCAAAGAACTCCACCCTCTTTACAATCAGTTTCAGAGGAAAGAGCAGCACTTGATTCCTGTTGTGGGGCACACTATCACAATTTCTCCAGAAACAAATATGTCTTCCATAGGATTTTTTTGTTGGCTGGATGAGAAATCCTTCTCCACATAACACCAGCATGGCCAGGCAGGGAGAACAGTCCCTCCAAAAGAGACCACCATTCATTCACCTCCGATCAAAGCAGTAACAGCCACAGCCAAGTGGATAAAATTCCATTTAAGTTATTTAGGTTCATTTTTGTACCGTGGTCAAAACCAGTTAAGATCTGTTCCCCTCTTACTTGCTAAAGTAAGTCTGCAGTCAGTGATTACACCAATCTATTTGGATTCTAGACGAAATGAGCTGGGATAAAGCTGACTGATCAGTATGTAATCTTAACACTGGTCCCAATACTGGGAGTCTTGGTGGTAGGATTCTGGCTTTGTCTGTGAAAAATGCACCTTCGGTCTGCAAAAAAATGCAATCCACCTTTCCTTTTTTACCTAGTATAAAATACACATCTCCTGCTCACAGTGGGGAAAAGCTACATCACCGACTACCAAAAATATCCTTTGTGATATAAAGGGTTTTCTGGATCCTGAGAAATAAGACTGATTTTAACGAGAATCTTAATAAATCACAGCTACTCAAACTCACTCTCTGAATAAATCACAATCGGGAAAGAGAAGACAACTTAGAAAGCTCCCACTTTATGAGTAAAGTTGTATTACTAATGCAACTGAAATACCAACTGCAGCTTCTCTCCATTTCCACCCACCCTCCAGCCACTAGTAGCAACTAGCACTCCAGAAACCAACATGAATACCTGATTAGCAGACTCTTCACTTCCAAAAGAAGATTAAATCAAGCTGTCTTTGCATACAGACACAGCGCACCTACAATGCAGAGGATCTATGCATCGGAGCCAATATTAATCCCCTATTTCTAAACTCTGCTTGCTCACAGTTTATCAGTGTTCTGCAAACACCCCTGGGCTTCATCTCCTGCTGACTCACTGGCAGATTTTACCTTGGTGTTACTTTGCTGGAGCCATTAAGGCTGGGTACTGGTCCTCGGCTGGCGGATCAGGCTGCTTAAACCAGGGCGTGGGGCAGAAACAAGTTGTGCTGTCTAACCTACAAATCCTGCTGTAACAGCTAGAGGAGGAACTGTTTCACACCTTGCAACCATCCGGCCCTCACCTAACACCTCTCACAGCCAACCATGGCTCCAATTGTTTAAAACACCAAGATAAAAATAGGAAGGAAAACAAGTCGTGGTCTGAACTGTCACCAAGCTGCTGCCATGACCTCAAGGCAGGTCCTTTACCTTGCATGTAAATAATTTTCTTCCAGCAGGATACAACAATGATGGAGTTTCAAAGGATCTGGAGGGACAGCAGCACGAAGTACTGAATACAACCATCAGTGTGCAAAAATTAGTCAGGAGGTATGAAAATTGAAGAAACATTATTCCTGCTTCCACTCCAATGATATTTGTCTACAATACTCAATATCTCAGATAGCACCTTCTTCTGCCTTGAAACATCTCTGTATTTTATGTATACTTTCTATTGTTTTCACAACATGCTGCACGTCTACTGAGAATTTTCCTTTGGAATAAAAGCCATCCATTCTTAAACACCACGAAAACGAGGGGAAAGAAAGAAAAGAGCAGAAAGAACCAGCACTTCCAACGTTATTTCACGTTTTCAATCACGACCCTTTCAGCAGGCAGTCAGGATGAAATACTGCTACCCCGGTTTTCCAAGTGTGTGACATTCTTTGCTGTTCTCAGGACATGGCACAGCAGGGGAGCAGCGATACTCCGCTGCAGGAGTTCAATCACCGGTGTTCCAAGCTTTCAAACCAAATAAGCAAATGGCTTCCCTAACGACAGCTGCCCCGGCAAAGCTGCAGTTGGGAAAAATCTTCTCCATGGGTCACCTCAGGATCTCCTCCATTCCTGAGGCTCAAAAAGGCTAAAATACACATATTGGATAGGGCCTGGAGCAAGCTGCTCTAGTGAAAGGTGTTGCTGCCCATGGCAGCGGGTTGGAACTGGATGAGCTTTAAGGTCCCT
>JBCJKH010046153.1:86074-113524 GCA_039877255.1 Loriculus beryllinus | reverse complement strand
TGTGTGAAATAACTTCTTTTTGTGCTTTCTCAGCATTGTTGAGATCTAGCACAATACACTAGGGCAATCATGTGTGTACAGCTGCATTTACTGAGTTTACTCATTTTAGTTACAATATCAAAATGAAAACATAAGGAACAGTTATAGAGAGAAGAAAAAAGGGATGTACCTAGAAACTTTTGCACAGAGTGATAGCATCTAATGCTAATGTCTATTTTTTATGTCCCACTGCCTCTGTCTCTTGAATTCACATGAATGATTACAAAAAAAAAAAAACTAGATTTTAGCAAATAGCAGAATCAAATGTAATTTATTTCTAACTACATGCAGTTCAGCTAGGTTCTTTTACTCAAAAGACAAGTCCAGGAAGTTTAACAACTACATATTACTATAGTCAAAAACTTTAAGCATCAAGTTGGGGAAAGCAGTTTTGCATGTGTGTGTGTGCATGTGACAATAGCATGCCTGTGAAGTATCTGACTAGTCTTTCCACTGGCTTAGCATGCTGAATTGCACTAAATGAATGCTACCATTTGCAGTTGTAACTGCCAATTTTACAAGTTCTTCCTTCAGGACTGGAAAATCAAATGGGTTATGTAGTTTGACTTTATTTTTAGAACAAGCTGTAAGGAAGGCGTAAAAAGTTACTTATGTCTATGTTGTGTTTACAGGAACCTTTCTTACAACCCCATCAAGAAAATACAAGTAGACCAGTTTGATTTTCTAATTAAACTCAAATCCCTGTAAGTATCAAGTTTTTGTATTTTTGCTGTATTTTCTTTGTGGTTATGCACATTTCTTTCAGAAGGATATGATCCAGAATATGGTTTAGAAGGTATTGCCCTTGAAATAGTTTATAGTTATGTTGATGATACCTAACAATTTGAGCCTAAAAAATAATTACTAGCAATACTCAAATTCTCCTTCCTGAAAATACCAGTTTCATAATTGAAAATTTTCCAACAAAAAGAGATGATAAATACATCTTAGAGAGGGACATTATATTTTCTGCTATTACAGAACAAGAGTAATGCAATCCTTTTTTGACCTTGCATAATTTGTTCACAGGGCTTAAGAGTCATATTGGGGCTATAAACATCATGGCAGGTACCATTAGGATAGACGGGAATTATAAAGAAATTTGATATAAGTACAAGTTTGAGGACACACTTCCATTCTTACAGACTCTACTGCTAACACCATGAAAAGAACAATATAAACCAAGTACAATTCAGCTGCCCTGTCAGAGGGAGACTTTAACAAATCTTTTAGAAGAGTTTAAGGGAAGTTTCTGTGGGTACACTAACACGGCAGCTCTAACCGGAATTCTGCCAGAAGAGCTCTTCCTAAAACTGCGTGATAGTGCAGTGACAATCTTGCAAATCTGAAATTAGCCCGTGGTAGATTTAAGCACTTCTTCACAAGCCACTGCATGTCTGAAAAAAACAGCCTGGTAAACCAAAGCACTGCTTCTTGTCAGGTCATAGAATCATGGGATAGTTTGGGTTGGAAGGGACACTTAAAGGTCATCTAGTCCAAAGCCCCTGCAGTGAGCACAAACATCTTCAATTAGATGACTTTGCTCATAGCCCTGTGGAACCTGACCTTGAATGTTTCCAGGGATGGCACCTCTACCACCCTTCTGAGCAACCTCTGCCTGTGTTTCACCACCCTCATTAAATAAATAAATAAATAAATCCTTATAAATAAATAAATCCTTATATCCAGCCTGAATCTCCTCTCTTTTACTTTCAAACCATTACCCAGTGTCCAATCCCAACAGGCCCTACTAGAAATGCTTGTGGAGGTCCAAAAAGAGGTGTTTCCTTGGATGCGAGCTTAATAGGAGATTGTGATCTGACCCCTGAGCTGTAGCCAGCAGTGAATATGCCTTTGTAGATCACTCCAGCTTCTTCATAGTGATTTTGAATCCAGTGCCAAATTCAACTAAATTTGGTAAACAGCTAATGACATGAAAATACTGAATCTGTACAAGTTTCACAAGAATAAGCAGCTGAGCACAGAAGAAAAGAATAATTAATTACCTTCCTGACAGTCAGGCTGCAGCATTTACTTTATCCATTATTTAACACCAAGGAACTTGTACAACACAATGACCTCAACTTTTCATGTTTTTAAGTTAAGAAAGTATTTAAATTTTGAGGTAGATCTATAGGAAACTATATGTTTCAGCAGTTTGTAGAACACCAGTTGCCTCTTCGCTAGTTTGAAATAGTAAAAATATCTAGGGAAAGCATACCCTAAGATTCATTGCAGTGTTTAAATAAAACATACTCCTATATTGGGGATTTTTTCTTACCTCCTAACGAAACTGCCTACCAGCCCACAGCAACTAACCAGTAAGACTGATACGTTTCTCCACTTTTGCCTAAATGTGCTCAGAACTCACATGAATATTGCATTCAAAGCATTGAACAGTGAATTCAAATAAAGCTCCTCTCCACAAGGAGAACCAAAGATCTCTGAGCAGTTGCACGTTAAGCCAATGGATGGAATGTACTGGTTGGACAAGGCCAGGTTGGACAGAGACTTGGTCTAGACATGGTCTAGAGTGAAGCACCCCTGCCCATGGCCACAGGGTTTGAATTAGATGATCTTATGGTCCTTTACAAACCTAACTATTATATGATTCTATGACTGGAAGAATACAGAAACTGAAGTTCTAAAAGAAGAATTTGCACAGTTATTGATCTAGCACTGCAGGGGGAATAATGGTGCTATTTTAAATATATTAAAATATAATAATAATAAAATAAGAAATCACATTTATGCATCACAAGAAAGCTAGTGCTTTTCCTTACACGCACTCTTCCATGCCCCAGCTTCCTGCTGCTCTTGACACAATGAAGGCTGAACCCCTGCAGTGGTTTTTTTGTCTAGTAGAGCACTCCCTGGGACAAAAGACAGAAGAGGCATGCAAAATATTACTATTGGAAGAAGTTGTGAGCTTCCCAGAGATGATGAAAGAACATCAGTAAAACAATACTTCGGAAGGGCAACATAATAACTGGAGATTGCACTGCTGAGAGCAGCTTTCTTAATGACTTTAGGAAGAACAGCAAGTTTATTAGAATTAACTGCAATTTATTTTATTCCATTTGAGCTTTTATGCAGACCTCCTCTTTGAGTTTCAAAGGGATGACAGATTAGAGGCAATTCAAGTTCCTCTCCAGTTTCCTGTAACTACAGAAGCACAATTAAATGTTCATACAGTTTGTTCTTTTACTACTGAGTTTCTGTGGCATTGTACTGAGAATTTATTGCTTACAGCGGCTTGGAAGGCATTGAAATTGCAAACATCCAGAGAAGAATGTTCAGACCCCTGAGAAACCTTTCCCACATGTAAGTAGATTATTCCAGTTTGCTTTCTTTGGTCTGAATTTTACAATTTACAGGATACTGGACAACTGAAACCAAGTGTCTGAAAAGCAGCACATGAGCAGTTGTCAAACTTGAAAAGTTTTAAATCAGTTTTCATTCTTTCAGAATATGTTTTCTGAGTAGTTACTAGAGTTTTAATACTCTGGTAACCAAACTAGAACCATTTCTTGTTTGTTTTTTCTTTCTCACAACCAGATATTTTAAGAAATTCCAGTACTGTGGATATGCCCCTCATGTGCGCAGCTGTAAGCCCAATACTGATGGGATTTCATCCCTTGAGAATCTTTTAGCCAGCATCATACAGAGAGTGTTCGTCTGGGTTGTGTCTGCTATCACCTGCTTTGGAAATATTTTCGTTATCTGCATGAGGCCTTATATCAGATCGGAGAATAAACTCCATGCCATCTCAATAATGTCTCTCTGCTGTGAGTACTCCATGCGTAAAAGAATATTGCTTTAGTTCACTCATAGCATGTATGACACTTGTTATTGTAATATAGTGACATATCTCTAGCACTGGATTAACTGGACTTTCATACTGTTGCGAATTACAATACAAAATGCTGTACCTTATGCACCAGGAGGTCTAGTTAAATGCTGCATTTGGCAGCTGATAAATTCCAAAGGTTTCATGTTTGATTTTTAATGCTGTGGGTATGTGTCAAATTCCCACTTTCTTCAGCAAGAAGAAATGGAATTCTAAATTTTTCTAAGGCCTATAAGCCAAAATTTTACTATGTATTTTTGAATAGCAATTCACACATGAAATCTTGTGCTCAAGATACTCTATTTTTTGCATGGCAGAAGGTTACATATGCAAATATAGAAAATCAATCCCCAGTATTAAGAATGGGGCAGGGGTATTTTAGTCCTAAAAGCAAGGCAAGTTTATGGATAAACTGTTTGGCAGCATAGTCACTACAACCTTGAATACCCTGTCTCAATGCAGGAGAGTCTGTAAGTATTAAGAAACAGTTGGACTTGATGATCTTAAAGGTCTTTTCCAATCTAGTTGATTCTATGATTCTATTTCACAAGTGCATTTGGTTGCATTTTGAAAGGTAATTGTCAACAGTGTGTAAAGTGATTGAAAAGTTTTAAAATATAGCATGTTAGTGTCAGTGATTTTGAAACTTTGTTGTTTCCATGGGAACAATCTGAATAGTAAACAAACTAGCCAAAACCTGAGAAGCCTTCAGCTCTGCGTTGGCAGCTCCTCTTCACTTACTAGACTATGTGCATCATTTTTGAATTAGCATAAAGTGGACAAACCAAAACTAAACTTTGAATCCAGCAGAGATGCCCTACTCAAAGCAAATTATCTAAAGCCAAATGTCAATATCAAAAGGAATAAGACCTAACTAAAAAAAAAGTTGCAATAATATTTCTATACATGAAGCCGTATCTTTTTCTGCTTGGAAACCAATTTTATCTGAACTTCAAAAATAAGGTTGGAAACAAGTATGAAACTTGGACAACTGTCAGTCCAAATGAAAATTAAAAAAGGAAAAATGGGTGGGGAGATAGAACTGAATTATATTTCTTTAATTGTACTTCACAATAACATTCCAGCTATAATAGTGATTTATTTTATATCTATATATTAGCTGACTTACTTATGAATATGTACTCATATATATGTGTTTATGTCTGTTTTCCAATATACATATACACAGAGAATGGGAAATTCAGATGTGTAAATAATGATGTTAAGCACTGTGCCCACAGGTGCTGACTGTCTGATGGGAATATATTTATTTGTGATTGGAGCTTTTGATCTTAAATATCGTGGAGAATACAACAAGCATGCTCAGTTGTGGATGGACAGTATTCATTGCCAACTGCTTGGATCGCTGGCTATTCTGTCTACAGAGGTGTCAGTCTTACTGCTGACTTACCTGACTTTGGAAAAATGCATCTGCATAGTTTACCCCTTTAGGTGTTTGAAGCCCAGAAAATGCAGGACAATTTCCATTTTGATTCTTATCTGGATAATTGGGTTTGCTGTTGCTTTTATCCCACTAAGCAATAAGGAATTTTTCAGGAACTACTATGGCACCAATGGTGTCTGTTTTCCTCTTCACTCAGAGCAAGCAGAAAGTGCAGGAAGTCAGATTTATTCTGTTGTCATTTTCTTAGGTAAGTTGCATTTCTTCTTTATATATGATTAGAGCTGTAATTTAACTTAATTTTCAGACAAACAAGATGGCTTTGCTGTGATGTTCAAGCCTCGTATTTAGATGTTCCATTAAGGACTTAAATACTTTTTCCAGTCTGAATATTTGACTATATTTAGATACTTATTTATCTTAAAATGCATGAAGGATTGAAAATGTAGAAGGAAATTAATGACTATTAAGTTCCTGAATGAATAGACTTTGTCAGGAAATCAGAGATCAGAGAAGAACTATGTAGTTTGCATCAGATGGCAGCTATTTGTCAGGCATCAATAAATGATATAAATACCCGAATAAAGGCAAAAATTCCATGCTCTGGTGAAAACAGACTCTGTCCACTCTAATTCGATGGAGCAACCAGTTTAGATGAAACATTCTTCTTTACTACTCACCCTGTAAATAGGTGATATGGAATTGCCATTATGCTGATAAATTATAACCCATTTTCTTCTTAAACAGGTGTAAACTTGGCAGCTTTCATCATCATTGTGTTTTCCTATGGGACTATGTTCTACAGTGTTCACCAAACAGCTATTACAGCTACCGAAATTAAGAATCATGTTAAAAAAGAGATGATCCTTGCTAAACGTTTTTTCTTCATTGTATTTACTGATGCACTATGTTGGATACCCATTTTTGTTTTGAAACTCCTTTCTTTACTTAGGGTAGAAATACCAGGTAAGTCCTCTCTTTTATGGTGCTGTTTTAACTGTATGAAGAGTGCTGTTTCTAATTCAGAAGAAAAAGAATTTATTATATTGAACTATATTACTATAATGAACTATATTATATATCTATATACATGTACACAGAATATAATGAACTATAGTTTTACTGCTGAATTTTATTGCTATATTTATATTTATATATGTTAATATATATTATATATATTAGTCACCTTTGAGTCAGAAACCTGCCTCCCCCAAAATTCAAATCATTCATGTTTGTCTCCATAGAATATAGTATATTTGAAAGCCAAGGCTGAATTACATTGGCTTTCCTCCTTTTATGGCTTTTGCCTGTTCTGTTGCCTAAATAGGGCTCAGGACAATTCAGTGTTTCCTATCTAGAATTAACAATAGAATTGTTATCCTGAAATAACTTTCTTCTACAATTTGGTACTTTATAGTTCAAAACACTGTTGTATAAATCTCTCTTACCTTCTTCATGCTATGAATATATTCCCATGTAAAAATAACATAACCTAAAAGATTAAAAATTGAACCTCATTTGTTTTATTCTCTTCACAATACCAGTACATGCCAGAAAAAAAAACAGCCCCGTTATGTAGGGCTTGTAAACCCTGTTAGAACATGTGAACATGAACATTACCAGCAGCAAGAGCAGATCCAGATTCAATGTACAGATATGTGTCACAATACTACATTGGTGAGAAAACATTTTGTCTCAGAGGATGGTCTAGTGTGTGGTATCCCTGCCCATAGCAGGGGTGTTGGAACTAGATGATCTTAAGGTCCTTGCCCACCCTAACAGTTCTACGATTCTATGATTTTGTCTTCTGTGCTGATCAGGAGTGTTGGGAGTCAGTCACCTTTTCCAAGTTTTGACTGACATTTCAAATGTCTGAAAGTTACATTGATTATGTCAAATATTTTCAATTATTTTAAATCTTCATTAAGTCATCAAACCACCTATGATATTTTAAAGAAAATATTGTGAAAAATAGAAGCAGATGTATTCTGAGTCAAGAAACCTTGAAGAAATCTTCAACGTTCAGCAAAGGGTGATCTTGGGTTTAACAAATTAATGTTCTGCATTAGATAAACCAGATTAGACAGTAATTACTCATTTTATAAAATTAGACATCACAGATAGCTGCCTAAATTAACAGAAGTTTTAAAGCCCATTTGATAGCATTCTTTTTCTTTGTGGATACACTGTGACAGCTTTTGAATTAAGCATCTTCTTGTTTCCAAAACTGTAACCAATGTGATATAAGCATAAATAGGAAGGTATTGATATTGCAACAAAGTTGTAAAGCTGGGAGGCAGAGAGGGAGTTAATTAAGCTTGGGGAGTTCTGTAATTGTTTTATAAACCAAACAATGCAATGGAGGGCACCTACTAACATCTTTCAGCACTTTAATCCTGTCCCTTCTCTGCCCGCCCCTTAGGTAACGTAAGTCTCTAACAGTAAGGCTGAGAAAAGGATGCTGTAGAAATGCACGCAGACTGTGATATAGGCAGGAGAACAGGAAACTTTCAGAAAGGAAGATGGTGACAACACAGAAATTCTTACTGAAAGGGCAAGAAGGAAATAAGGAGGATGTGTACAGCGCCCTTTGTGGGGGGAAGACAGGAGAAGCCCTGATGCAGAGGAGAAAATCAGCCTCTGAGGGGATACAGCGACTGGAGGATACCGCTTTGCAGGATGGGACATCAGGGACATCGTTAGACCTGCACGTCACTAGACATGGGAAGACGATGGGGAACAGAGATCACAGGAAGAGACAGGGAACAAAGCAGAGACAAAAAGTTTTGGGGCAAGAAAGTGGGGTTTGGCAAGAGCAAAAAGTGTGCCAGGGCAAAAGGAAGCTATGATACAGAAAAATGAGGATAAATGGAACCACTGGGAGAGTAAATAATGTCAGGTTTTGCAGAGAGTCCTGGAAACAGGGAAGTAAGAGAGAAGTGCAAGCTAACAGTGAGAAGAGAACCTGTTGTGACATGAACTCAGCCTAGAAGTGCAAAGCCATCCCTCTCACCAGGCAGCTGTGTACATAAGCATTAAGCGCTTGCATGAATTAACAGTAGAAACACTGGAATGCATCCTACAGCTTCCTTTCTTTTTCCCTCCCTCAGGTACCATAACTTCTTGGGTGGTAATTTTTATACTGCCAATAAATAGTGCTTTGAATCCTCTTCTCTACACTTTGACTACACGACCTTTCAAAGAAATGATTCATCAGGTTTGGTATAATTACAGACAACGAAGATCTAAAAAAGGTAAAACCGGTCAGAAAACATATGGTCCATCATTCATATGGGTAGAAATGTGGCCAATGCATGAAATGACTCCAAAGGTAATGAAGCCCATGCTTTGTACAGACTCATCTGATGCTTCGGTGACCTCACAGTCAACAAGAATAAATTAATACATGTAAATACATTTTGAATTTTCACGGTGACATCTGCACTGTTAGCTTCACCTCTGTGGGCTTACGGCTTTACAACAAAGAGGGAAAAGGAGGGAGGTATGGCACCTGGGCCCATGTGAACTAACGCAGGGAGAAGGAGCAGTGTATCTGCAGGTAGAACTAATACAACAATTTCACCATCTCACAATGGTACCTGACACTTTGACAACTCATCTTAGACCACAAGGAGAAGTTACATTGATATTTTTCTTCTCAGAAGACAGGAGCATGGAAAAAAAAACCAACCCTGAATTGTCATTTAAAACATCTTACCCTGAAAGCAGAATGTTTCCAAATTAACTATCTTTAGGGAGGGGGAAAATATTATTTTCATTAAACTTTTTAAGTTTTTTGATTTCCTCATTAAGAATTTTTCCTCTCCGCAGTTTCTGACTAGGTCTATATAGCAATAGCCCTGTGAAAAACACGTATATTTAATAACTAGACCAGTTTATTTGTCAAAGAAAATAAAGTGAAAATCTTAATACTTTTAAAAATTTACAAACTTTTAACAATTTATCAACCCTTTCACTCATGTAAAAACAGCCCTGAGATTGCAATGATCATTCTAATTCAGGCAGAACCAGAACTGTGGGAAGGAAAAATAAAAGGGATTTCCTCAGCTGAGTGTCCTCCAGCAGTAGCTGCTGGGTTTCCCCCTTCAGGAGAGGATCCTTCCCTGAAAGACTGGACTTGAGTATCTCAACATCTCAATGCTTCCTCACTGGTTCTTCTTGGGGTACCGTAAGTAGCCTCCCACAGCTTGCAGACTTCAATGGATTTCAGTATTAAGATGTCTATCTCAGTGAATGGAATAATGGGAGATGGCCATCCACAGCTATTTAGCACTTTTTGGAGCATTATTCTACTTCCCAGTGTTACAAGGGTGAAAAAAAGTTATCCCATCCAAAACAACCCTCTAGCGGCAGTTCCTTCGCATGTACTTCCTGAAGAGAATCTTTTCCATTATAAATTGCTACAACTTCCCATGACTTTTCAGTACCATACTAACAGTCCGATGGCCTAGAGGCCCACAAGGGTAAAAAGAATGCTGTGTTTTTGCATCGATTATTAGAAGTGTTTTAAAATGAAGTTAAAAGATACTTCCAGTGTTTGCACTTGACTTCTTAACAGTGTAAGAAGTAGAATTTAAAGAAGTGTGACACTTCACACTTTAACTGTTTACAGAACTTTGGATTATCTTGAACTCGAAGATTGTTAGTCATCTTGTTTCCACTACTGTATATTTTATTGAAATAAAAGTTTATCTGCTGAACAAAATGTCTTATTTTCCAACATTTTGTGTTGTGGGGTTAAAAACAGCTACGTGAAATCCTGCCACATGGGACGATTAGAACTCAGCCTAACAGAATGTGCACACTCTGAAGGACCAAGCCTTATCAATGTCTGTAACTGCTTCTGGTGAGATCTGGAAGGATGTCTGTCCCCACCATCGCCTCTGTTTTTCACCCAACTTGATTATGGATATATTCAATGTTATATTTGTTTGTACAAGTAACATAAGAATATTAATTTTGGATTTTTAGGAACATCTTTATTGCTTTGCTAAGAAAACTACAGTTTGTCTTTTAAGAAGTCATTCTAACAGTAAAAATAAGGCTGACTAGTAAGTCACAGTAGAGCCATGTTCTCCTGCAGCCTGCCATTGCATTTCAGCATTACTCTTTTCACAGTGCTCTGGTAAAGGCACAGGAGTTTCAGTACAGGTATTTATTACAGATTAGCAGTCTTGCAGACCAAAGGGTTCTGTTAACAGTAAGCTCTAGACTAACTAGTAACTGCTTAAGGCAAAGATAAAAAAAATTGGACTAAATACTGAAAAAGCTTTAACATGTTTGTTTCCAAGGCAATACATTTCACAGGTTCTTTTCCAACTGATGGAAGCTTTTACTTGCTGTTCAAAATAACCCATCCTATCAGCAAACGCTGTTAAACTTCTATCAGGCAGAGATACACGGTCCACCATAAGGCACTTTATTACAACAAAAGACATTGTAAAATTGTTTACAGTAATGAAACATCTTGCAAAATAGCTGTAGCTTTATAGAAATATACTGCAATACTGCTAAAAACAGTAAGGTTCGGGATAAAGGGCTTACCTAAAGCTTGTAAATGAGACACAGCTTGCCACATTATCCCATCCTCAACACGAACAAAAGGTCTGCTTTTTCACTTCAGGGAGTGAAGTGAAAGTGAACTTCAGCGAGTTACTTCAGCGAATTTCTCTGGAACTGGTAGCGTTTATGCTGGTGACAACTCTTAAAAAGGAGGACTGCCAACAGCTCCTCGCAAGACACCACTTCCCCATCAGTAACGAGGTTTGAATGTATCACACATTAACTTCTTATCCAGCACATAAAAGAGAGGAATTAAAAAAAGGAGGTTAAAGTATTTAATCTGTGATATTGCTTGAACAGCATCGGAAGATGCTGTGATTCCCTAAACAAAGTTATTGTACTCGGTGACTTACACACAGTACCCAGACGAGCCACCAAGTATTTCTGACAGACCTCCGGGCTCACGGGGCGCTGAGGGAAAACGGAAATTCACGAGAACTCCCTTAAAGGCGCCGCTCAAGGGAAGGCGCGTAGCAGCCCGGGGAGCCGCGGCGGGGCAGGGTCAGCCGCTGGGCTTCAGGGACTCGTACCCCTCCCTCAGCAGGTCCCGCCATGTCCTGAGGAACCGCGCGTTCTCCGAGCACTTGGTGGCGAGTTCCTCCACCTGGGCCGACACGGCCGACGTCGCCTCCAGGACCTTCGCCAGCGAGCAGGCGGCCTGGAGGAACGGCACAGAGTTTTGGCGGGAGCCGACACCCATCCCGCGCCCTACGTGAGGGGATCCCGCCGTTCCCTCCCTCCCTCCCTCCCTCCCGCCGCGCCGGCACTCACGTCGCTGATCTGCATCTCCACCTCCTCCAGCAGCTCCCGTGTGTCACCTGCCAGCCGCTCCGACAGCCGCAGCTCTCCACTCCCGTCAGACATCTCCCCAGGCCCCGCCTCGGCCATGTCCCGCTCTGCTCCTGGACACCGCCCACCGCCCACCGCCCATCCCATCCCACGCCGCGCCGCACCCCGCCTCCCGCCACAGCTCCTCCGCTGGCCCCGCGGCGTGCGTTGAGGAGGAGTGCTGTGGGGCTGCCGGGAGCGGTAGTCTTTCCTGCGGAGCCCTCAGCAGCAGTTGGTCCCACCACTCGCCTTCCTCCGAACGCCTCCCGTTCAAACACCAAGCAAGAATCGGTTCGTAGAGCCATCGCCCCGGAGGGGGAGCTGAGATGGGCCTTACCGCTGGGCACTCTGGGAGCTGTAGTCCTGCCGGTGAGGGGGGCGGGACGGGAGCGGAGCCTTCTTGCCGGTCGCTGAGTGCGCAGCCGCAGCGTGGCAGAGGGCGATCGTGGGGTTCTGAGGGCGCTGAGGGGAGTGGGTGTTGGCGCCATGCTGCTTTTCTGCTGCCCGTCCTCCAGCCGAGGTAAAGTGCCGGCTCTCCCCGGGGCGGTTCACTGTCCCGAGGGGACAGGGCTGGGGCTGCCGCCGCCCGGCGGGGAGGAGCGGGCCTGGCGAACGGCGCGGCGGGGAATGAGAGCAAAGGTCGCGGCTGTGGCGCGACCGGGTGTCCGGGCGGCGGGGGCCCCGGGGCCGGGAGCGGCGGGGCTGGCGGGCGGCAGTCGGTGTCAACGGAGGCATGGCCGTGTTCCCTCTGCCCCGGTGGTCTCTGGCCGGTTGAAGGTGCCACTGAGCCCGAGAGCAGCGCTTTCAGGAGCGCCGGACGGGCTAGGCAAGGGGGCTGCTGTGCTTCTGCGAAGGGCGCATCAGGGTGGAATTATCTTTGGAGTCATACTAGAGGTTACCCTTTTTAAGCGAGAAAATAAAGCAATTAAAGGCAGTTTTGCTGACTAAATAGAGAGCGTCCTGACAGCAGTTAGTAAGAGCTGCGAGAGCGTAAAGTGACGCCTTAGAGATTGTTTGCCTCGCCCAGGGATTTCGCGTCAAGTTTTCTGAGTCCTTAAGCTCTCAGTAGACTGGTAGCAGCAGCAGCAGCTGAGTTCGTTCGCTGGAGAGAGCTGGCCGTTCACGGTTTGGACCTGCCTTTGTAATTATCAGCCGTATTGCGGGTCGAATTTCACTTCTTTTACATGTGTGTGAAACAACTGACATTTTTAAACTATGCTATGTAATTCTTAGTACTGTCAGTTCTGTTCAGATACCTCAAAAATTAAGGTGTCATGTTCTATTACATCTGTATAGGTGTAGTTGTTTATCATGCTTACAAAATAAGGTTGCTCGTTCTCAGATCCTGATTGCAAGTAAAGAATGATTCAGAGTTATGAGGTAGTATGATAACATTTTTTATGTTATTGCTGGTTATGTACAAAATTGCTGTTATAAAACCGGCATAGATAATACTTACTGCATTTGCATATAGAGAGACCAGCATTCTTACTATCACTGTGCAGAGTTATAAAGATGTTTGTGCTCACCTTGCCAGATGCCATTCTCAACAAGACCTTTCAGTCATGATTTTACTTTGTGGCTTTGCAGAAATCCTCTGTATCCTCCTTCACCTGTGAAACTAGAGGAAAGGAATCCTTAAAGGAAGGAAAAATACCTGTAAGAGTGCATTAGTTCACAGACCTTTTAACTATATCTAGTTTTTGTAATGACCATCCTAGTTTTTGTGAAAAAAGAAAATGAGACAAGAATGTAACGTGTAATAGCCCTGTGAACAAAGCCTTATTTTGATCATTTTAAACTTTAATTTGGTCCATTTGCTTGAAAAGAAATTCTGACTTGTTCTTATAGCAATTACCGTCTCTGCAGCTAAGATCAAGGTTAACTATATCCATTGTTCTGGCTTTAGCTAAAGCATACTTGGGCTTCAGCCTGAGATTTTCTTGTAGACCATGACACTTGTAGACCGTATTCATTTTAGGTGAACTCTCTAGTCTCAGTAACCCAAACTCTGTGTCTCAACTTGAGTTGAGATGTCAGAATAGATGAACTTGGGGAGGGGTGTCATATTTGTTGTGTCTGAAAACTCAAGAAATGTGGAAAATTGCTGATTTTCCAGATTTGCTTCTTGTTTTAGCAGCATATCAGTGTTTTCGTGCTCTCAAGTTGGTAAACAGAGATTGCTTTCCATCACTGCATATCTCAAGATGTGCATCTACTACCTCTGTGCCTCGCATAACTACACATTACACAATTCATCCTCGGGACAAAGACAAACGGTGGGAAGGTGAGCAAAAAAAAATGGCATTATTTAAAAGCTCCTTTGTTATTGCTGTTTTAAAGACACTGAAATATGTTACTGTCTTTACCTTCTTGCAGAAATTCTGCACTCTTAAATATAGTACTAGTATTCCAAATTAAATTTTATGCTGTGTGTCTTTAGTGCTATAAAATGGCATCAGAATAAACTTTCTTCTAGTTATGTAAGTAAACTATATAAGCAGCTTTTGCTTTAGAGACTTACCTCAAGATTTAATTCTATCAGGTATGTGCCTGCTGGATTTTCTCAGCTGTTCTTACGATGAGCATTTGCGAGAAAATAAGATTAATACATATCTCTGGGAATTCCAGTCTCTACATTTAGCAATTTCAATGGCTTCAATTCCAGAAAAGAATGATTAATTAGAGTAAAATTAAGTTGCATGTTCTGGCAAAAGATATTTTTTTCTTTCTCCCTTACCAGGAGTTTCAGTGAGCATCTTTGATACAGCTGGCCAATTGGGCTCTGAATTTAAACATACTAAGATGACACTTATGGTGGATAGAGATTGAATACATGTTTTTATGGTGTATAAAAAAAAGGAGCTAATTTTACATTGGGGTGCTGATGTCCTTCTGTGCCTCTTTCGAATACTGAAGTGGGGATTCTGTTCAATATTTAGCTTCCTTTTATGCAAAGTAATACTTCTGGGATACCCAGCAGCCAGCGTAACAGAGCAGAGAGTGAGAGAGAGACTGGGCAAAATTGGGTATTGGTTTATGTTATTTTTTTTTTTTTTTTGTTCCTATTATAGGGGTAAACATGGAAAGATTTGCAGAGGAAGCTGACGTTGTCATTGTCGGAGGAGGCCCTGCGGGTCTCTCTGCAGCTATTCGACTCAAACAGTTAGCTGCTGAGCATAACAAAGAAATACGCGTTTGTCTGGTGGAAAAAGCTTCTCAGATTGGTGCGCATACGCTGTCTGGTGCCTGTGTTGAGCCAAGGGCCTTAGAAGAACTCTTTCCAGATTGGAAGGACCGGGGGGTATGTATGAACATATCAGCCTTAAATTAATTGCTATCTTCTGATGAACTGCATTGGTACTTTGGTATCATTGGTACTTCTTACCATTTAAAAATACACTGAGGTAACAAAACAAAACAAAAAAACCCTATCTTCTTTTTTAGTCTGTTGCCTCTAGTTTGGCAATGCTAAAGTTTTATGTCTACACAGATATGCTGTGGCCTTTACTCTTTCATGTAGTAGTTTTACTGCATATAGGCAGTATGTCTGGTGCATCATGGGATGCACTATGCTGCATTTGTGCAGAATCCAGCTCCTGTGCACAAGCAGTAAGATATGCAATTCTTAGCAATGTCAGACTTCTTTCTGTGCAATAGTTCTTCATAGTCTTAGGAAATGGCACATAGTACACTTTTATACAGAGTTAGTGGTGTAACATAGACCTAAGGTGCTTTTATGAGGGCAGATAGCAAGAAGTGAGCTGCCATCTCTGCCAGAACAGCCATCTGACTTGCGCCAGCTGCCTGCTGTCACCTGAGAGCTGCAAGACCAGGTGTCAGCTGGTTGTTTTATTTTACTGGAATAATTACACAAGTTGAACTGCTTTTTTTAAAAAAGTCTAGAATATTGATGAGGTACAAGCCTGTGTACAAACTGTAGAAATTATTTGCAAGGCCTTGGTCCATTTTTTTTTTTTTGTGTGTCAATAGTTGTGTTGATTCTTGAGTGATGACTGCCTCATAAAGTACTTTTTTCTTGTGATACCTTCCTACAGAACTGCTTTATTAAACCTTTATTAAACTGCCAGTTGGATTGTTTTATTATTGTTGGATTGGTTTGGAAAACATAACTTTCCTGTTTTTTAGAAACGTACTGTTTCTGTTTTCTTTCTTAATGTAGGCTCCACTTAATACTCCCGTAACTGAAGACAAGTTTGGAATTTTAACAGAGAAATCTAGAATTCCAGTGCCAATTATTCCAGGTAAAGTTTAGTGAGGTGATGGAGAGTCATCTTTCTCTGTGTCTTTTTCAGCTCTTTTATTACTTAAACAATTTTAATTCAGTGTAGTATAGCAAGTGTATGTAGAAGTAATAACTTAGTGATAGGGTCTATGTAGATGATGGTTATGATAATGCATAAGATTACTGTGAACATAGTAGTTGTAGAAGATCTGACATCTGATGTATACAACTTGTGTCATTTTGCTTATTGTTTTGTGGCTTATGTATGTCTTTCTGCTTAGGACTTCCAATGGTTAATCATGGAAATTACATAGTACGCCTGGGTCACTTCGTGAGCTGGCTAGGTGAACAAGCAGAAGCATTGGGTGTTGAGATATATCCAGGCTATGCAGCAGCTGAGGTAATAATGACATCACTGCTTATATGGAAAGTAGTTTTGGAACCCTCTTCACTCCCAATTATTTGTAGTATCACAACGTTCCTTTTAAAAGACATATATTATGAAAATTGTATTTCAGTGTCTGAATTCTGGCCCAGATCCAGCAAAGTGCAAGTGGATCATACAGTGTGTTACATAGTCTTCAAGTTTGATCATTAAAGACATAGAGCTTAGAAGTTCTGCATTATAACTTTTTACGAGCTGATTAAAATGACAGATCATTAAATGCTTTTATTTGTCTGTTTAAATATTTCCAAAGGTTCTTTTTCATGAAGATGGTAGTGTGAAAGGGATAGCAACTAATGACGTAGGCATTCAGAAGGATGGAGCACCTAAAGTAAGTAGCTATCTTCTCCATAACTAGGGGTCTGATTGTAGAAATTGCGATATATCTGCTTCTACTGCCATCAGTCATCTTGCTGCTGGCTAAGAAAAAGTGTAAAAATTCAGTAACTGTCTTCTCTCTCTGTAGATAAAATTTAGCAAGTTATGGCCTCAGAACATTGTAAACTTCTGAGATGAGTAGAGAAAGCCTTCACAGAAAGAAGGTTTTTTGGGAGTGACTTGAAAGGGTGTTGGCATATGTGAAATTAGGAAACAAAGGGAAGAATTCCAGGAACTCATAGAAGAAAGGCATGAAGATGAAATAGAAAGCTGTTGTCTAGCTGGTAACTAGAATGTGTAAGAGTGTATTCTGGCTGATTATCTTTAACATTCACAACTGCAGTCCCATTTGTTGACAGCCTGTCTGCCTCACTGAGGCAGAGTACACACCGAGTCTTTACACCTTTTTGCTGGTCGTTCCTGTTTCTGTGTCTAGACAGTGACTCCCTGCCCTAAGTGACAGACTTTGATTTTTAGTGGAATCTAGAACCTGTGGTGTGTCTCTTTCTTATGCAATACATAGAGAGAATTTGGCACCACAGCTACCTGTAACAGCTTTCTCACAGAATTATTTGTCTACAGAAATTATGGGTACAAGCTTTTTTTTCAAGAATTACTTTCATTTTATGAGCTTTCTTATTAGTTATATAGTTTCAGAGAAGTATTTACTTTCATATGAAAGCATGGGCTATTTTCCCTATTTAAGGCAGGAAATGAGAGTAGAAGACTTGTTTTGAGAGAATATAGACAGTGGAGGAAGGAAGAGGAAGTGTAGTGGTAGGGGAAAATACTTTTTTTCAGTGTGATATTGGCTGTCTCCTGTAGAGGACAGACGTGCTCTTACTTTCAGGTGTACATTTTCTCCAGTAGGAGGTGCGGGTAATGTGTTTGGCTTGCTGCTGTGATACGAAGTAATTGGGAATTTGGTTATAAAGTAGGAAAGAATTATTGTTTTAGTATTTATTTTAAAATATCTTCAAAACCTAGAATTTTTTCTGTTTATTCTGGAAGAACGTATGTCAGGGTTTAAGCCCAGCCCATAACTCAGAACCACACATCCGCTTGCTCACCGTGGATGGGGAGGAGAATTGAAAGAATGTAAACCACACAGTCTGAGAGAAGAACAGTGCAATAACTAAAGTATAATACAGAACTACTACTACTACTGATGAGGGAAATAACAAGGGGAGAGAATATGAAACTAAAAAGGGAAAGGAAAAAAAACAATAAACAGCAGTGAAGCACAATACAATTGCTTCCCATTCGCTGATACCCACCCTGACCCGAGCAGTGATCTGGGCCTTCCATGTAACTCCCCCCAGTTTATATACTGGGTAGGACGTGCTGTGGTATGGAATACTCCTTTGGCTAGTTTGGGTCAGGTGTCCTGTCTGTGCTTCCTTCTGGCCTTCTTGTGCCCTTCCTCACTGGCAGAGCATGGGAGACTGAAAAGTTCTTGGTCAGGGTAAGCATTACTTGGCAGCACCTAAAACATCTGTGTGTTATCAGCATTGTTCCCAGACTAAAGCCAAAATACAGCACTGCACCAGCTACTAGGGAGGAGGAAAAAATGGCTGTTAAAGCTGAAACTGGGACAGTGTGTCTCTTAACTTCTTTAACTACATAATTAGTGTGCCACCACTGCAGTTTTTTGAGTATTCAAGTGTTTCAGCTGTCAGTTAGGTCAGCTGGTACTAACTCCAGTGTATAAAGGTTCAGGTAAATAGACAGAGTTTGTATAACCTTCAAGTCAAGAATATCTTCAGTGTGTTTATGCAGTGCCTAATCAGATAGACTAGGGTTAATGAATAGAATTTCACCTTGCGGTCAGCACCAGTCAAACAAAAATGCCAGTGGTAAGACTGTGTAGTAAAAAGTTGCACAGTGATTCTTGTCTAGATGCTGGAGAAAGATGTTGACTGAAATACAACTTGGTCACATTGCTGAAACATTTCAAATTAATGAATTCCTGATATTTTCAGTGTGGAATTATAGTTAATGTCCAATCTGAAATCTATATAAATGAATTATATGTTTTTAATATTTAGATCAAGTAGTAAGTCCCTGTAGTTCTCTTAATATTTTGTAAGATAATTCATGTAAAGGTTGACAACCAGAAACTCAAAGAATATACTAAAAAAAATGGCAAAATATTGTAACTCCTGTTTAAAGGTAATTCCTGCATAGAGGGAGCATTTTCATTTGTTAGCCTTTTTCAGAGATTTCCAACCAGTAAGTCACAAGCAGATCGCACCTGAGAAACAATTCAAAATCGCAGCAGTAAGTTTCTCCTGGACCAGTTGCTTACATTGAGATGGTTTTATTGGGTGCTGCTGGATATCTTAATCCAAACCTGTTTTCATTATGTTTTTCAACATCAAACTTTCTGACTGAAAGCAAGCTTTTTTTTTATTTTTTAAAAAAATTGTTTCCCCCCTCCCCCCCCGTGAGTTTATATATATTTAGAACCTTGTCTTTTTACATTGCAAGTATAATCTAGTAATATTCTTGTCCAAGGCTCACATACGCAGGTGACATGCTCATACACAAGTATGCTGGTTCCACTTGCCTTGCTCTCAATCTCAGTGTTGGAATTTTTAATGAGAGGGGTTTTTTTACAGTGATACTTCATGTTTGTTTAATGATACTGTAAGTTCTAACATGTAAGATTGGTGTAGTATTATAGTAACATTATTCCAAGGAAATGAGTTCTTTTTGGGTCACTGGCAGTGCAGGTTTTTCAGATCTGGTGTTTAACCTCTCTGGGGGGACACAATGTTTTATTGTAATAAGCAAATGTGCAAAGATTAAAGTGTGGAGTTCTAGGTTAAGAGTCTATGTTCTGTCAGGGTTCTTCTGCATCATATAAATGATCTAGAGGAGATTGTCTCAGTAATGAATAGCAATCCACTGTAGTACTTGTTTTACTGGAATCACGCAGCGAGATTTGCCTGGGATGCATCACAGTTATTAGGTAAAGACATCTGGACTAGAGCCATAACTTGCAATGGCTATAGGTTCCGGACAGTGCCACAAAGTGGTGTAAAATCACTTTATTGCCTTCTAGTTTCTTGCTGTGAATTTGATGTGGCACAGATCTAACTGCTGATGAAACACTCTCCTTTCGCAGGCTACCTTTGAAAGAGGCTTGGAACTCCATGGTAAAGTCACAGTCTTCGCTGAAGGTTGTCATGGACATCTAGCCAAACAGATGTACAAAAAGTACAATCTAAGGGAGAATTGTCAGCCCCAGAGCTATGGTATTGGACTGAAAGAGGTATTGCCTGCATAATTGTAACAATTAAGGAAAATACTGTGACACTATATGGTAGTTTCTGTTTGCTTTCAAGTTAGTATGTGTAAGAAATGACAATGATAGATTTTGAGTTACGCTTTCAGACTTCAGAATCTTTGCTATTCTGAAGGTCATCAGAGAAGATAATCCCTGAATATTGTGACTCTTTTGTTTCAGTCGCTTTTTCTCTTGTATCTGTGTTACAACTAAAGGTACCTGTGAATCCACTCTGCTAATGTCTTAATTTGATTTCAGATTATGTTAATTTGTAAAATCTGTTTTCAGTGCTAAATGAGAGAGAGATCCATGCTGCCCCATTTTAGGGGTCTTTAGTGCCTGAGAAGGGGAAGAAAGGCCTTCTGTGGGTTTTGATTAGAGAGGAGCTATTCCATATGATGAGTCATGGTCTCTGAAACACCTTCTAGATGACCTTTTTTTTTTTTTTTACCCCCTAAATGCCCTTCACTGGGCTTATAAAATTGGATAGGGATCCAGTTTCCTTTTTAAAATATTTTATTCTCAGGAAATATCAGTCATGAAAAAGAGCTGTGTTATTTAGAATATGGTCAGTTGGACTATAATATATTCTTTATTCCTCTAAGAATATGCTTCTAGTAGCAGAATATTTGTTACATAGTTTACACTTATGTAGAGAATAACACGTAGTTACTATTTCTAACACCTAAGTTGTCATTAAAGCACAGGGTTTGCTGTAGAGTTCCTTTGCTTTCAGATGAGACTGCTTTAGCAAATAGTACAGTTAAATAGGAAGGGTTCTGTAAGTGAAATAGCTGGTGCTGATGAGCTGATATCCACACTATGCATATTTCAGGTTTATTTTTACTTAAGAGTAGCTCTGATCTAGTCCCGTGGACTGAGTCCCTTTTGTGACTGGAATGCTTTAGATGGGCTTCTGGAGCCTGTCTTACAATGTAGTTTCATGTGAAAGGAATCCAGTTCATGCCTTCCTCTATGATGGCTGCTTTATGATGTGAACCAAAGCACAATAAGTGGGAGGAATCAGGAGTTCTGCTCAAAAATGCACTCCTTGATTTAACCTGAAACATTAATATGGATGTACCTTCCATGCCCTTCTGTCATTAGACTGCACCTGGCTCCATGGTGAAGAGATGTTTTGTGAAATGAGCAGAAAATTGACTCACTAGTGGAAACATGAAGGTGCTTCTGTGAGTTCACCAAGGGTCAGATCAGCACTGGAGATGTGTAGGAGAGAGCAGAGAGAGGACAACCTGTTTGACTGCAGATATTTAGGTCAACTCAGACATATTGTTAAGTCTTGACCTTGTGAGGAAATTGCAGTGATTCATATGAAAAAATAATGTATTTAAAGAAAAAAAAAATCAGTGTAAGTATTGCCTTCCTTAGCAGAAGTATCTATTGAAGTTGCTAATATAAAGCATAAAATGACAATTTTAGGTATAATACTGGAGCTTCAGTCACATTTTCTGATGCGCAACATTTCTAGAAAGAGAAGTATTGTATTAGAAAATTCTTCAATGGTAACCCAAAAAAAAATGTACTTATTACCTGGTATTTTGCTGTATGAATTTATGCATTGGTCATAGCAATAAATTAATTTTCTTCTATAAATAATTGCATATTTATATATATATATATAATATTATATTATTGAAAGGGCATTACTTTACAATGTAAAGTAATTTCGTTATCATCTTTGTTTCAGTTATGGACTATTGATGAAAAGAAATGGAAACCAGGAAGAGTGGAACATACTGTGGGCTGGCCTTTAGACAGACATACATATGGAGGATCCTTTCTTTATCACTTAAAGGAGAGTGAACCTTTAGTTGCTCTTGGATTTGTGGTAAGTGGAGCTGGTTTTTGCATGCTTGCTTGTTGTTGTTTGTTCTTCTTTTTTATGCGATTTCTTTTCTCTGTTTTAATACGAAGATGAAAGCACACGAATAGCAACAGACTAAATTTAGTACTTTCTCAATTTTACATGCACTTATGTCCATATTAGGAGAGGTTAATTTGTCATATGACTGTATCTTAAATCAAGAGTCTTTCATTAAGAACAAAATGGAAAATTTAGAAATAAATTTTTTTGCAAACAAAAGAACTTTTGGTAAACCCAAACCCAAATCATCAATCAAAACTGCTCACAAGAGTTTTGCAGGTTAGGAAATGTCTAAATCATGCACACTTCATACAATTCCATTTTGTCATGTATCAGCTTGGGTGTAGCTGCGCTTTGAGAGAGGCATGTAAAGTGAAACTGCTCTGCAGTTCCACAAGCAGCATTCCTTCTATTCCCAAGTTTTTCAGTATGTTCTTGCCATTCGTATCACCCCTTTGCCTCCCCCTGTTTAGCAGTTGTCTCCGAGTTGAGCACGCAGCTGCTTCTTTCCTACTGCCTCTTTATCAGAAGGATTGAGATCACTGTAGACAATCTTGTGTCATTCTGCCAGCCAGTGATGCAAAGAGCAATGGTAGGAAATGTTTTTCTAGCACCTACAGTCCTAAATGAAGCACACGCTTATTATTATGTGCATGTACTGCACACGTAGATATTACATTAATCAGGCACACGATCTGGGCTTTTACCAGCATAGGATTTAGGTCATGTTTTGACCTTCTAGATTTCAAAAGGGTCCCAGAATGTGTGTGAAAACTGTATTTTTGTCTAGTGGTTTTGTGAGAAATATTGAAACAAGCTTGTTAGCTTTTCTCAGACATGCATACTTGTTCTGTTCAGATTTCTAGTCTTGAAATTAGTAAGTAGAGACAATAGACATTTAAATTGTTTGCTTTTAGAAGGATAGAGAGCTTTGATTCTTAGACAATGGTAATCATTAATGTTCATATTATCTCCAGTTCACACAGGAGAAAATCAACTTGTGTGTGAACATATAAGCACTTTTTATCTTTGAATTTTACACCTATGTCAGTCTGAACTGATTCTTCTAGCAGAATTATTTGTAAATTGTTCATTAACTTTCATCTAACAAGGAAATAAATGCAAGCAGTGCTCTACAAGCAGTCAGCTGCCAGAGGTATCAAGCAGAAATCAACTGTTTCTTGCTGACTCATGATATGTTTTGTTATTTGCCTCAAATAAAGGTTACAGGATCCAAAAAGCTCAAAAGAGAAAACTTGGCAGCATAAGAGTTCTTTTAAGAGTATATTAAAGATCGGAAATGCAGAGTATATCTTGAGGCAGATTCTCACATACGTAAGATAGGAATCTGGGCATCCAGCCAGTTGGTAGAAGACTTTTCCCTTCATTTTCTGCTTCAATCATTGATCCCTTCCCTAACGGCTTACCTAATTGGAAATGATAATTGACTCTGCTAAATCATGTGAAGAACTGGTTAAATATGTGAGCACAAGGACATAACTATCTAGAAAGAATTGTTCACCTCTCCTTCCAGCTTTTCTAGGGCAAAGAGGTTTTGAAAGACAAATGTAAAATTAGTTTTCTCCCTTATCCTGCCCATTAAACCATGCTTAATATAATTTCACTGGTTTATTTCAATGACAGATGGAAGATGTTTACAATGCAATTAAATATTTTCCATGCTTCAAGTTTCAGTAGGGCAAAGACAGTCTTGTAGCAGCAAATTGTCAAATATACTTCTCCTGTCCTATTAACAGAATGTATTTTTGGCAGTAGTTTCTCTAAGTAGAAGGATCCTGAAGTTGGTTTAGTATAAAAAGGAGTAAAAGAGTTGATGTAATATGCAATTGCTTTCTTTTCAAACTTCTGTTGAAGTTTTGTACTTTGTTTTTATTAATGTTGCACACTTTTCTTTTTTTAAGGTTGGGTTAGATTATCAAAATCCCTATTTGAATCCATTTAGGGAGTTTCAGAGGTGGAAGCACCATCCTACTGTACAGCCTACTTTGGAGGGTGGAACAAGGATTGCCTATGGTGCCAGAGCATTAAATGAAGGTGGTTTGCAGGTAACATTTTCATGATTTTTTTTTTTTTCCTTTGAGTTCCCTATAGCTGTGATTTTAGTGCAGTAGATTTGGCTATATGGGAAACACCTGAGCTATAGTAAAGTTGAATAAAACCAAGAGTTTTTCAGACAGAAAAGCCTTGTTATCTTACTGGATACTGGCTGCTGAGATTTGCTGGGTTTAGGCTCTGTCATACTAAAAATCTTCTTACATAATCACTCTGTTGCTAAATTAAATACAGATTCATAGAATTTTTTAGGCTGGAAAAGACCCTTAAAATTTTCCAGTCCAACTGTTAACCCACCACTGGCAAGTCCACCAGTGAACCATCTCATTAAATGCCACATCTACATGTCTTAAATGACTCCAGGGATGGTGATTCCACTCCCTGGGAAGCCTGTTCCAACGCTTGACAGCCCTTGCAGTGAACAAATGTTTCCTAGAATGCAGTCTAAACATCCCCTGGTGCAACTTGAGGCCATTTCCTCTTGTCATATCATTTGTTACTTGGGAGAAGAGACCACCCACCTCCTCTCTCCATCCTTCTTTCAGGTGAGTGAAGAGAGCAATAGTGTTCCACTCTGAGCCTCCTTTTCTCCAGACTAAACAAGCCCAGTTCCGTGTATTTACCAAGGCTTAAGTTCAGTTGAAAGGGCTGGAGCAATTTGCAGAAAACATAGTTTTGCTTTTATATTTAATAGCTAAAGTCCTTCCAACCTTGTCATGTGGGAATCATGGAACACAGGACATGGCTGCATGTTCTGGACTCCTAGATCTATTTGTAGACGTGCCTTTTGGTTTGGAGTTTAAAATTAGCCTGAGTATTTGTGATTCGCAGCCTGTATCTGGGGTCATTCTGCTCTACTCTCTGATTACATTATTATTCCTTTTTGAATGTCGTCTTTAGTATAAATGTGACTTCATGCGGTTCTTGCAATACAAGTGGAATTTCAGCAGCAGTGTAACACTTGTCTCAGTCTTCTGGGGTTAAGCCTTGTTACTAGTGTGCATGCCTGGGACCGACTCCTGTGGGTTTGTGAAGCAACATCTTGATTAAATGTGATTATTTAATCAATCTGTAGGTTGGTTACTTGGTTCATTATGAAGTGGAAATATGTCATATTATGTTGTGACACGGCTGTGTTAAGAGCTTATTTCATAAACCACTGTCTCACCATTATTAACACAGATAAGACACAAAATACCAAGGTGTTTTAATCTAGAGTTACATGTAAGATGAGCTTCTCCTTCCACGCTGTGCACTGATTTCTGTGTCACAGATAATCATTATTGAATTCCCTCCTTTCCTGAAGTAGTAGCCAGATTGTGACTTCAGTTGCATACTTCTTATACTACTCAAAACATACAGCTGAAAGAGCATGGTAGTTTTTAAGTCACTTACGGCCTTTCTGATAAATTACATGCATTAGGATGACAGCTCTTGTGCACCTCTGCCTAATCTTTGGACTTATTTGCTGGACTTAAAACAGCATGTACCTTACTTTAACTGTTCCTAATATAAAAGCACGGGAGGGGGTTGTTCAGCTTTTGTTTTTAGTTTTACTTGTTTATTTCCTGTAGGTATAATTGTCTAGTTAATGGTGGAGTCATACTTTAAATGGCTTTTTTAATACAAGCTTTCAGTAAAGAATAAAAAAGGCTTTATTGGTGAATCACTTAAGAAGATTTTAAATTAGCTCTTCTTTTGCATGTGTTGCTTTGATTGTAGCAGTCTGACTCATTTGCATCACTAGAGTCCAGGAATATTTTCTTACGTAAGTTTTTGAGTAGCTCTAGTTTTCATTTTGGTGGCAATGTTGCATCAAATAGAATCACAGAATGGTTTGGGTTGGAAAGGACCTTAAGAACATCTTGTTTCAAACCCCTGCCATAAGCAGGGACACCTTACAATAGACCAGGTTGTTCAAAACCCTGTCCAACCTGGCCTAGAACACCAACAGGGATGGAGCATTTGCCACTTCTTTAGGCAACCTGTTCCAGTGCCTCACCACCCTAACAGTAAAGGACTTCTTCCTTATATCTAACCTGAACTTCCCCTGTTTAAGTCAGTTACCCCTTGTCTTGTCACTACAGCCTCTATTGAAGAGTCCCTCCCTAGCATCCTTATAGGTCCCCTTCAGATGCTGGAAGGCTGCTATGAGGTCTTCGCACAGCCTTCTCTTCTCCAGGCTGAACAAGCCCAAAGAATGGTTTAGCCACTTCAGCTTGTTTGAAAGAAAATGTGTATTTGTCTTAGGCAGCCAGAAAATTTCACCCTCAAAACCTCTAACAGTGTACTAGTCATCTGGCTACATTTTTTTGTAGTGACACATTTGTTTTTCTCCTCAAAGCATAAAACTTGTCTTTTTGGCATTTCATCTTGTTGACATCAGACCATCTTTCCAGTGTGTGTAAAGATTATTCAAATTCTGATGCAGCCCTCCTGAGTGCCCCTTTCAGTTCTGTGTCATTTGTAAATACTGTAAGTGCACTTATTCTCCATCTTCCTGGTCATTATTGATTCAACTAAATAACAGGAGGCACAGGTCACACCCCCCTGGGAACAATTTACATCTCTCTCCACAAACAACAGTGAATTGTCAATAGCCGTTCTGACTGTCTTCTGAAAAACAAACAGACCACCTCCCTAGCCAGCTGACTGCTCAGTAGATAGCTTGTCAAAGCCATAGGCTCATTTGCTAACAGGGAGGTTATGTGCAGGTCTACTGAAACTCCTGCATAGGAAACCCAAGGAGTACCCTAAATGAGCAAGGCTGCTACTCAGTCCTTGACAAATGCCTGCTACCTGTCTTTGTCTTCTTTTCCTCCACAGTGAACTGCATTTAGAGTTACAAATTCTTGGGGCTGAAGTGATTACCTCAGCGCTCTCTAGGGTATCTTTTTTACTTTCACAAATGTGGGTGTATGTTTGCTCTGCACTTTTCATGAGGCTTCACGCTCCCTCTATTATTTATCAGAAACAGTAACCTTTCAGATTACTTTGTTTCCTTCAGCACTTAAGGATGAGTTTCTTCAAACTTGGCCAACTTTTCTGTATTTTTATCCTGTCCTTTTCCTGTAGCCAGTGTTTTTCTTTCCTTGTAACGTTATCTGGTCAGTTTTGTGAAGATTAAAGACTATTTGTTTGCTCTCTTTTCCCATGTAATAACAGACCTACACTTCACTTTGAATTGTTCTGTTCTACTTGAAGAATGTTTTCTCATTGCTTCTTCAGGTGTATCATACGTATTCCTCCTTTTTTTATATCCTTGTATTGTAGCTTTTGAGTCTCTGGGGTAATATTTAGAGCATATGTTTGCATGTTTCTCCACAGCTGTGAGGATTTCCATATGTGGAAAGGAAATGCTAAGAAAATTCCTGAAGGTGGAATACCAATAGAAAATGCAGATATGATGCCATAGAATGCCAAAATTTG
>JBCJKH010046153.1:46754-73565 GCA_039877255.1 Loriculus beryllinus | reverse complement strand
GTTTCTGTAATTAGTTTACATGAACTAGTTTAAAATTGAAGGCAGACACCTGCCAACTTCAGTTCTGAACCATAGCAAATGCTATCCTAAAACAATTTCACAGGCTGAAGTCATTCTCAGTGGCCTTATACAAGGAGTGTCTTGGTTTCCAGCTGTAATGTTTCTTTACTATTCTATTCCCAATACTCTGTTTGGAACCTATACGTGCAGCCTCCTTTTTCTGCCCCTCTGTAAATTCACTGATTTACAGTTTGTCTATTTCACTTCATGATGAAGTAAAAGCCTGCAGAAGAGCTGCTTTTTACCTTACTCTCCCCATCAGGTCTTCCTTCAGTTTGAACAACCTGAGCAGCAAACAGCTACTGGAAATTGAAAACGACCAGCTCTGATGTAGTGAAAATCTTTTTTAAAGACTGATCCTTTACTATTTCTAGTAAGTGAAGCAAAATATTTTTATGGATGGGTATTTTAAAAGTTGCACAGAAAAAGTGTGTAAGTACAACATTTAGTCATCTGCAGGATGAAGTTACAGTAATTGCAATTTGTCACTACAGCACAAACGAGTAGAAAGAAATGAAGGACAGAAAAAAAAGTGCAGTAACTGTTAAATAATTGTTGTTTAAGTTAATGGGGGAAAAATCAGCTGCAATTAGTACTGGAAAAAAAGAGAGAGCAATCCACTCCCACAGCATTCTCTCTCCTAAAACTGACTGTCACCATTTAATCAGGACCTTGACTGATTCCTAAGAAAAAAAAGGCTTAGGAAACATCACAGATACCATGTAACTTAGATTACCTACCAAGTTTACATTCTGTAAAATACCTTAAAAGAAAAATACTTACATCTTTCAAGTCCATATCTGAATCTTCAGGAAAATCTGGATGAACATCTCCAGATCCATCCTGGGGCACAATTCCCCAGTCATCTCCTTCCTTTAGCTCTCCACATTCCGCAATGATGCACAACTGAAAAAATAAAGTATAAACAGCAGTGTTAGTTATTAAGACAGCTTCCCCCCAAAACAAAGCTAAGCCTGATGAGTGCTCTTTAAAATTCAGTAAAAATGCTTTTTCATCAGTTGTTTGGGTGCACTGATTTCAGAAACCCATCACTTCATTAGCCTGCCCTCATCACAGAATGGTCTGGGCTGGAAGTGACCTTAAAGATACCGAGTTCCAACCCCCTGCCACAAGCAAAGACACATTCCACTAAACCAGGTTGCTCAAAGCCTGTCCAACCTGGCCTTGAACACTGCAAGGGATAGGGCAGCCACAACTTCTCTGGGCAACCTGTGCCAGTGCCTCACCACCCTCACAGGGAAGAACTTCCTAGTATCTACGAATCTCCCTTTAAACTGAAAGTTTAAAGCCATTCCTCCTTGTTCTGTCTCTACATGCCCTGGTAAAAAGTCCCTCTTCAGATTTCAAAAGGCTTTTGTCACAGAAAGCATTACGTTCAGAGGAGCAGCATTCCATGAACACCATACCCACGCTCCATGGAGAGGCTGGAAGAGGAACTGGCAGCAGGTTGAGCTGCAGCAAAACACAAGACATGGAAGTTCTACTGCATTAGAGAAAACGGTTCTTTCTTAATCTACTAAGTCTTAGAGTTACAGAGGTACTAATTTTGCAAACCACAGACTGAGTTGACCTACACACCAACTGCTTTTCCAGAAATATAAGAATTACATATCTCTTAGGTAGGATTGTGAATTCCAGCTTTTAATTTCACCACCCATCCTACACTTCTAGCTGTGCACTTCCACCTTCACCCTGGTAGAGGCTCCCACCCTCACAGCTGTGTTGAATAAATAATTTTTTTGTGCAAGGAAAATTTACAGCAAAAGAACAAAAGCCTCTTGACAAGGACAGCAAAATGGAAATTAATACTGTTCATAAAAATAACTGACTAAGATTTAACAGTTGTAAACATTACACCAAGCATTTAGAAGAAATTAATATACATCATATAATGGAAGAATAAACATCATCTGTAGGTGCTCTGGATTTTGCTTACCTTAGCAGGAGTTTCTCCTTTCACTTCAACATTTTCCAGTATTTTAACTACCCCCATTCCTTTGATCACTTGGCCAAACACCACATGTTTCTTATCCAGGTGAGAAGTAGGCATCGTTGTAATGAAGAATTGATAACCATTATTACCAGGTCCTGCATTTGCCATGCTCAGCAGCCCTGGTTTATCATGCTGTGTTGGGGAAAAGAAAATCACAATATATAAAAGATCTATTATAAAACCATGCAGAAGATCCTGTAAGGCAGTTAATATATACAGCAAGGACAGCCATAATGGCAACTTGGTAAATCAGTTACATATAGTTGGCAATTAATTTTACCCATCATGACTGAAGAGGGCAAATACCCATCTCTGCACCTTTACTTGCCACAGAGCAGTCCAGCAAGCAGAGCCACCTGTGTGACTTTATGCTGTAATATCTGTCTGCTTCTGGTACACTCAGTCCCTGCAGTGCTGCCACATCTGGACAGATCGCCTGAGAGACATGTGAAATTCCTCCCTGGATTACTCAAGAACACTGGCCTTGAGAAACAAAGCTAAACACCACTTAAACCAAAGTTACACTCTCAGGATGGGTATGTATTGTTAATTTTATAAAGGCTGCTCACACAAAGTATGTTGTAGAACTGTGGGGTTTATGGGTCTGTGGTCTTTATTATTTAAGGGCTGGGAGAGGAAGGAGGGAAGGTTAACTCCTTCACTTCCATAGAGAGCCAGTTTTTATTCTGTTGCAATTTTTAACCATCTAACTATTTTGACTTATGCTACCAGGCCACAAACTAACAAAAATTTATTAAACAGCCCAACATGAGAAAATATTGTTTATCTTGTTTGCTGCAAGTGCTTTTTCCTTCTTTGAAATAAGAATTATCTTGCACCACCACATAGATTACTTCATTTTCACTTATACTGCAAAAATGTACTTTTCATATGTCTTGCGATTCTCTTGTTAAACTGGCATGACACAGCCATTAAGATGTTATTCTCCCCAAGCTGATCTGTTATTAAGTGCAAGGAACTCTGTTTAACTTAAATCAGCGTGTTATACCACGCATATACACTGAAGCATGCTAACTGTGGTATTCCTAAGAAACTTGATATTGTGGGGAGAAGGGGAGGGAGACCACCATAGCAACTGTCAGACTTCAGAGAACATCTCTCCCAACTGTAATTAAATCTATGATGAATGTTTGGGCTACATTTCCAACTATTGCTCCAAACCTGGTAATGGACTTTGACACCTGACTAGTAGAGTATTACCATATTTTGTTTTCCTACAATACTGTTTGGAGGCAAACACAATTGCAGTCAGGGCTTTGTTTTAGACATGGGTCAACAATGTCTGTAATTTTTTTAGTCAGTATTATTGAGGAGTCATTCATATGCTATCACGTAATTAGGCATATGAACACAGTTAATGTCAGTGCTGAGACTGTTAAACCTACAGCTCCGGGTGTCTTGGCTGTTGTAAGGGGTACTTGAAAAACATGTTATTTTTGTTGTTTCCAAGTAGTACTCCTATCCAGGTTCAAGATGTGATTACTCACAGTTCAAGCACAAGGGATTTTTTACTGCCACACGGCCCTTTCTGTACAGCTGAGAACACAGATGAGCACTCAGAAACAATTATTATGGTTGCAGTTTTTCTCCAGAACAGCTAAGTCTGCTATCCAGAACATCCAAGTCACAGTGTACAGGTAGTACTTAGATTTGAAGATCTTCAAATACTGTTTAAATTGTAGGCTTAAAGTGTGCCTACTTGCTGCACAGCATGGTAAAAAGCAGTCTTCTTCCCTTCCTGGAACAGCCATTTTTAAAGCAAGGTAAAATGCTTAAAATGCTAAAATGCTTTAAAAAGATTTTTTTCAAAAGCCAATTTATGTCAAAAGGCAGACTCTGGAGGCATCAACTGCATTTGATTTTGGTAATGATGAGAAGCCTGAAGAATGATAATGGACATTTTGAAAGCTATGCCTTTGCAAAAGAAACAAGAAAAAATACAGGCTACACCCTGAGAAAACTGCTGATCTGCAACTGTGGTGTAAAGCAGATGCACTTGCAGTCTCGCTGGTGTCACTAGATGCTGATTCTGAGGACAAAGATTGTTTCAGAATTTGCTACTCTTGCAGCCCAGCTCCTGCCTCTCTTCACACTGCTGGGCTGACAAAACTGCTTGTGGGACTACACTAATGGTTGCTAGTAATGAAATAGTGAGCTCTGATACACGAGTGGGAATATGTAATGGAGGTAGGAACTTCTGCCATCAAAGACAGCATCTCTTAAAATGACATCCTCAAATCAAGGCCTTTGCATATTCAAAAACTTGCTTTTTTCACAGCATGTTTTTCTAACATTTTGGGTGAAAAAAGCCACTTGTAATCATTTACTTCTCGTACCACTGAAAATAAAATGTAGTGAGGAAAATGCTTTCTTTTATCTTTTGGATTAATTCTGCAATCTACCATGGATTCCCTACTTCTTAAGACAGGTATTTCTCACATCTGATCTCCTGAATGTTAGTAGTGTATGAAAAAAAAGGTATAAAATCCATTTAATGCTATCATACTGTATATGTGTGAATAACAAAATTTGCCACTTTCTTACAATAATTTGATGAGAACTAAAATATTGTTTCAAATGAATTTCTGATGGTGCAGTTAAAAAGAAAAATTGAGCTATGGCTGACTTTGTTCAGTGAGGTTGACCTCATTTTGTGTATTCATACATGTATTTGTTCTGTACTCAACAAAGACTTTAAGGACAAACTAGTTGGGGCTTTTTTCTGCATTCGTTTGACTGCTTAAAAATATGTGAACCTTGGACTACACAGTGCTAATTCTGAAATCAAGAAAAACAAAAATCACTGAAACTTCAAAAACTGAACACAACTAGTATTTTCAGTGGAATACCTTATAATGAAAATTTTCATCTTCAAATTTTTCACCATAGATACTTTCTCCACCTGTGCCATTTTGGTTTGAGAAATCTCCACCCTGGACCATAAATTGCTTTATAACTGTAAAAGAAAATAATTATAAAATATGGCAGCAAGGCAGGAAAGGCACAAAATAAAAATAATTTGGAGGTGATGAGAAATCCCTGTCAGCAGCACCCACACTTAAATAAAACCAAAACCCACCCTTTATTTATTAAGTGTCCCCTAAGTACTCCTTTTCAGTTGATATTTACTTCTTTACCTGAAATTCATTTCAACCTACTCACAGCGCACAGTAGACTAGTTTTACTAACTTACTAGTGCATTTATATTTTACTATTGTCAATGCATAGTAAGAACATCTTGTCATTACGAGAATCAGAAAGTCAAAAACTTTACTTTCAGTCAAGCTACTTCTTAAACAAGTGCTCCAAAATATTATTTAACATTATTTCAAATACTGATAATGTAGGACTTCCAGCATCAACGGGAAAAGAGAGGATTTCATAGAACTTACTCCTGTGGAAAGGACATCCTTTGTAATGGAGAGGTTTTCCAGTGGTAGGCCCCGTTCCTTTCTCTCCTGTACATAACGCACGGAAATTTTCAGCAGTTTTAGGTACAACATCAGCAAATAATTCAAAGACAATGCGTCCAACTGAAATGACAGACAAATGAAGCATATTCTTAAGTCCCATCCTTGGCATGGTATGCATTACTGGGAAAATGAAATCAGTGTTTCCCACTTGACTGTTATTCAGTTTGCATTTTGGGGTTGTTCAATGGCAACTGCTGGCACAGATACAGTAGATTTTTAGCAAGATTATCGGCAACAATGAATTCCACTATCAGGAACACTTTAAGGGGAATACAGACAGATTCTGCCAAAAATGTCAAACGCATCTTTTGCCAGGAAAATGTACATAGGAAATTACATGTGTGTATTAAAGCCAAATTATGTACTTTAATATGTATACTTATGTTTATTTTAACATGTAGTTTATGTATATGTATTTATACATATATGTATAAATGTATTATATTACATAAATATATGTGTAATATGTATTAACGTGTAGTTATATGTAGTTTGTTCAATCAAAAATAGACAAAATTTAAAAAGACTGGTTTACCTTTTATTTAATCAAAAAGCTTATGCCAAACATGTATACTAACCTTACTCCTCATTCTCTTAAACCCCAATTTTATTAAGACACAGTAATACCTGAGGATGAATAATAGCTATTTACAGTTACAGATGCTGCAAGCAATTGTTAAATCAAAAAATGTACGTGTTTTAACTGAAGGAAGTGAAACCTGTGTAGCTAACAGATCCTGTAATAGTTGATAAATGGATTCTGCGTCAGACTCTCATCTTTTCGCAAAGTGGCTTCTCAGGGAGCTGTTTCTCACTCCTAGCAGCTGCCATCAGTTGATAATCCTGTTTTCTCATCAGCCTCACAATTAGTTAGAATAACTCTACCGGAAGCTAAATGCAAATATATTAATTCTAATTAATACAGGAATGAAAACAAATTAGGGAACTTAAAAGTCAATAACCACAAATCCTCTTGCAGGCTTGCTTTATTCTTTTTAGCAGCAGAACAAGAGGTGCTGCCTTGACAAAACGGCAGCATTTATCTTCACCGATTTGACCGCTGGGAACCCGCACTTTCAAGTACCACCCCAGCTCCCATGTTGTTGCTTTCGGATTTCCATCTGACCGTTCACACAGATTTTCCGGTGACCTCCTGCAACCCTGGCGACGGACACCAAGGAACAACCTCCTTACGCCACAGCTGCCCGGCTCAGCGGGTCCCCAGTGACTGGGTGGTCACTGCCGGAAGGCAGAACTCCTTCCTGACCCAGGCCGAGGCCGAAACCGAGCCCTGCGCTGGGGTGAGCAGGAGCAGGGGAGCGGGCCGCGGCCCGCACCCACATGGCGCCGGCTGGTGCGCGGCTCTGAGGGGAGCCTGCGGCAGGCGGTCAGTGGTTGCGGCAGAGGTACCCGCTCCCGCCCATCTCACACGGACTGGGAAGCCCCGGGATGGGGTACCCGTGCAGCCATGTGGCCCGGGCCTGTTGGTTCTGGTGGGGAAACGTCGGAGGGAGCGCTCAAGGTCCCCGGGGAAGCCCCTCCCCGTCCCAGGGACGCCCGTTCACGGCGGGCCGTGTTCCTCCTCCTCCCCTGAGCCGGGGGAGGCTGCAGCCGGCGCGCTGCGGCGCCACCGGGGCCCACCCCTGGTTGTTCCTCCCCGTCGAGAACGTTCCGCTCCGCGGCGCGGCCCGGCCCGGGCATGAACCACGCAGCTCCCGCCCGCTCCCCAGCGCCCGGCCCGGCACGTTCTGCACAGGGGTATCCCAGCCCCCCCCGACCCGGCCCGGGCCCCGCCGCCCCCTCCCCACCTCGCTCGCCCCCGATGTCCACATCGAAGAAGGTGCGGGGGTTGGAGGGCTGGCTGGGCCGGGCGACAGGCGACGGGTGCGACATATCGCAGCTACCCGCCGCTGCGGTAGCTCCGCCTGCTCGGCCGCCCGCGATTCCGGCCGCCGCGGGGTCGGGGCCGCTCGCCGCTCCTCCCACCGGCGGGGCGGGTGTGTGGTGGAGCATGGGCCGCGGGGCAGGAAGCCTGGCCCCGAGCTAACGGTGGCGGGGGCCGTTGCTGTCAGGTGAGGACGGGGCAGCCGGGGCTGTGGCGGTGTCCCCCGGTGCCCCGGCACGGCCCCGCACCTCCGTCCCAAGCCGCTGGTGTGGCTGAAGTGCCGCCTGCTTTGGCGCCAGGGCCCCCCAGATGGCCGCGGGGAAGGTCTGCTCCTGAGGCCTGCCTCTGAGCAGCCTGAAATGAATGGGGTAGCGTGCAAAGGAAAGAATGCCCGCTTCTTCCTTGAGGTTTTACACGCACAGAGAAGGCCTGGAAAGGTGGGTGAGGAGAGGGATTTCTAATTTTGCCTGGGTTCACGTTTCGGGAGAGAAATGCAGACTTCGTGAAAAGATGCAGCCCCTGGGAAAATGGGCACATTGTCAAAAGTGACTGTCACCACATGACTGTTCAGAAATCCCGAATAACCCCTGCCTATTTAAGGTCTGAAAACAAAATGTGTTTCTTCCCAAAGCGAGTATCACGATAACTGCTTACAAGACAGTCTCCTTCAGCCACTTGAATTGACCAAGGCATGTGAATACCATCAGAGAACTTTGTTGGGGCTCCTCAAGGTGCAGAATTCCCAAGTGGATGAATGGTCAACATGGCCACATCCTGTGCTCACCGGCATCAGAAAGGCAAGGTATGTGTTGAGGGAAAAGTGGAAGGGTGCTGGGCTTTGACTCTTGCAAACAGCCTTTTTGGGAATACAGCTGATCAAAAGAAGCCTATTACTTGGACTTCTCTAATACATCCCAGAAAACTCTATATTCATCTTTTGATTAATTGTATCATCCAAAGGCTTTCTCCTTTAATTCATGTCATCTTTGTATGTTAGACTTGAGTTTCACCAAGCTGTTTTTCATCTCTCTCTATGTTAATATTAGATGTGTCAGAGGGCAGTTGTAATGCCCAGACTGAAAGAAAAGTAGCATTGATATTACTAACACTGTAGTCCATATACTTCATCACACTCATTCCCACAGCCTCTGTGCAGATGTTGGATAGAAGAGGTGATTGGCACCAAGTACTGTTGCATATTGCATCTGGGAGCCTTTTAACAGAAGGAAAAGCCGTCTGCTACCATCTGGGAATGCTTAGTGAAGAATCAGTGGAACCATGCTAAGGCATTTCTCTCTCTTGAGCCAGGTCATGCAGCTGTGTTGGAGGTTTCACATGCTACACAATGTCAAAGGCACCAGAGCTCTGAGTCACCTGTAAGTCAGCAGGCATCTGGCTGTGGTCACTGGCTGAGATATTTTTATCATTACACTCAGAGGTGCAGTGGTGTGGGAGAAGTGATCTCAGCGAGGCAGTTGCTAGCCAAGTGAGTACGGTCTAGAAGAGATTTCTTTAGCAGACATCAGAGTAAATTGTGTTTTGTTGAGTGTGTCCCCCGCAAGAGCTGTTGGCAGCTTCCTCTCAGGAAGAAGCAGTGATTCATGCTTCCAGGAGCAGGCTTATGCAGTCCCTGCAGGTTTTTTTCCGGCCAAGTTGGAATAGTCTAGATTCTAGATTAGTAATTCTTATTACAGTAGCTGCTCAGTAGTCCCTATGTGCAAGGTACTTTACAGGTACAAAGAAAGAGGCAGTCCCTGTGGTAATCTGGAGATGTGAGCTAAATGACAGATACCGAGCAACTTTCTCAGTGTTAGTAAGAGGTTCTGGAAAATATGTGAGCTGAATGAGTATCTCCAAAGCACAGCAGTAGCATAATTACATATTAATTTATAGTCATTGACAGATTGTAAAAACAAGTATAGCGTCACTTCTGTTGAGAATTTACTGAGTAATTTAATGTACAAATTATTACATTAAGTTATACACAAAATTGCTAGCCTAATGCTGCAGTCTGATTGAATGCAAAGATCAGAGAAAGGGATCAGCCCGTTGTAAAAATCTTTGTTTTCAATTCTTCTCTTTCTGACTAAAGAAGCTATCATTGATAAATGCTTAGAAATGCATATATATTCTAAAACTTGCACTCTGTTGAAGACACAATAAGCAAACTTATTTCATAGTCATTCTAGCCTGTCAAACAGCTTTCATGAAAGAATGAATTGTAAAATAAAGATAATTGTTGATAGTGTAAGCTAGGAAAATTGTTGCTCATTTTGTAAGATAGGAAAATATGTAAACATTCAGATTAGGATTTTTTGCTTTTTGTTTCATTTTCTTGCTCTTTCTCACCTCTAAATCTGTATTTGACACTGTGAAGTAAGTAGAAGCTTAAACATGTTCATTCCATCAGAAGGTGAGTACTTTGGTTCAGTGCAGAACTGCCATTTTGGTTTGTATAAGAGTTGTTGTCTGTTTGTGGGGTTTTCACTGGACTGTAGCTTCAGAATATTGTCCAGTGGAGTCTGATGAGATCCACCTGAGGAGTGACTGAAGCACTCACCTCACTGGCTTTTCAGAACAGCTATTAAGAAACTTTCAATAAGCAGGTTTTTGGCAGCAGTCTTCCTGAGGACACTTTCACTGCTTTCTGTGAAATAGAGCAACCACTCAGCCAGTGCCATGTGACACACAGGGTGCATCATGTGCTGTTCCCATGTGACCTGGCACATCAAGCATGTCATCTTCATGAGAGAGACATGAGACAGGAGGGAAAGAAAGAAATCTGTTTTCTCATCATTAGGTTTATTGTTTTCCAGCTGAACCAAGTCTCTTTCTCCATAAAGCTGAATAAAGAGGTCCTAGATGAAACCCATAATGAGCAGTTACTGACTCTGAGATGATTCCTCTAAGCTGAATTAAAATGCAATGTTAAACAATGAAAGAACTGTATGTACTTATCTCGGGATGTTTTAAAAAGAAAAGTGTCTACACAGAGCTGACATAATATGACAGAAATTGAGAGAAGTCATGCATTTACTCATCACTAATTTTCAGATACACTGATTCTAAAGAAATAGTTTAGCTAAAACCCAAGCAAAAATAAGCAGACATTTTAGATGTGTATTTTAGCTCTGCTTAGAACATGTTTCAGAGGCAAATAACAAAGAGTAACATTTAGGACCTGAGGAGGTATGGTAGAGGGTGCCTATGACTTCTGCTAACAGTACTGCCATGGCTTGCAAGGAGAGGCCCAAAGCACTAGTGAGCTGCTGGCCACAGCTGCCACAGTGATGATGTGGGATGACAGTTTTGTTGCTGAATTCCTGCCCTCACTTCTGATACAAACGTATGTCCTGTATATTACTGCACTTTCATGTAAATGTATACTACTGTTTATTGTAGTTATCACCAAAAGGTATTAAAGGGCTTGTTCAACCTGGAGAAGTCTCCAAGGAGATCTTAAACCAGCTTTCCAGTACCTAAAGGAGACCTGCCAAAAGCTGGAGAGGGACTTTTTACAAGGGTGTGTAGTGACAGAACAAGGGGGAATGGCTTTAAACTGAAAGAGACTTAAATTAGACATTAGGGAAAACAATCTTCACCTTGAAGGTGGTGAGACACTGGCACAGGTTAGCCAGAGAAGCTGTAGATGTCCCATCACTTTCAGTGTTCAAGACCAGATTGGACAGGGCTTGGAGCAACCTGGTCTAGTGGAAGGTGTCCCTGCCCATAGCAGGGGGGTTGGAATTAGAGGATCTTCGTGTTCCCCTGGAATCCAAACCATTTCATAATTCTGTGAAAATATCAATTATGATGACTTTTTTTTTTTTTTTTGTAGAAAGCCTTTTTGGATTCATCTGATGTAGAATGGAGGTCAAGGTGAACTACATCAGCATGGATTTAAAGACCAGAGTGCAACCAGAAATAGGAAGTCCCACAACAGAATTTGCCACTGAAAATCTGGGACATGAGGCTTTCCCTCAAGGCTTTGGCTGGAGTCCTGGGCCGGGAGGCTTAGACATTCAATTTAACAATGCCAACAACTCTGTTGCAGAGAGGAACAAAACCAGGTTTTAAAAAGTGTATGAACATTCATAGGTATGTGCACATATAAGTACGTAAGGTATGAACATCTTACGTATGTAAGTACAGTAGTGATTTCAGAGGACTGTAAATACCAATTGCCTTCACACAATCCATTTATCACTGTATTACTTGATACTCATATTGTGGTAATTAAAAGGAGTCATCTCTTATCTGGCCTTTCTCTCTGTTTTTAACACCAAAGACTGCTGAAAATTAATGTTCCATTACATACATCAGTATTTCCCAGTAACTTTGAAACAATTATCTTGAATATTTCTTTTTAAACTGTCTTTCATTTTCAGCTAACTGTATGTGCTGTGTAAAAAGACAGTGAAGCTGCTTATCTATATTAAGGCAGCACCTCTGTGGCACTGTTCCGGGGCTGGGAAAAGTTGCTGCAGCAACAGCTCAAGTTATATAATACTCAGTTCCACGATGGATGAGTAAGCCAGTTTGCAGGGGGCTGCAATCCCAAGCTCTCCACTCCTGTCAGTTTCTGCCCCTGCTTGCAAAGTAGAATGCATTTTATAATAGGTTTTATAATTCTCTGTTGAGAGTAATTTAGACTTGCTCTGCTAACTAGTAATAATGGCAATATGGAGAGAGAATAATTCTAGACATACTTCGTATCACTTTGTACTTGGCATGTTTGAAGTGGCAGTAAAAATTGGATTTTGTTTATTTCACAGAATCCAAAACGTTGCTGAAGCATTGCAAAGTGTAGCAAGACTTAACCTCTGTTCATGTAACTTAGCGTGCGTCACCACGCTAAGCGGTGGTAAGTCATTAGTGAGCACCATGGATTAACAAACTTTTTATTAAATCTTCAGAGTTTACCTGTTCTGGCCTTTGGCTTCTTTGTGTGGTTCCTCCAAAGTCTAGTTCTGACAACAAAGCTTTTAGAATATTTTGGACTTGTGCATTCAGGTCCAAGCAGGGGGGAAGGGTTCTAGTGACAGGGAGGCAAAGTGTGACTTGGAAGACTTGACTTTTTAACCCAGCCTATCCTGGCTATAAGAGCTAATCCCTGCTTTCTTAGGAGAGAGTCTTCTGAGAAATTTACACACTGTGAAACACAAGAATACTGACTTGAGCATTCAGCTATTCCAGGTTTTGAATGACCTTTTTATGGTTTAGTGGTTGACTTGGCAGTGCTAGGTTAACAGCTTAAAAGTCTCTTCCAGCGTAAATGATTCCATGATTTTTATATACCACATTTTTTTTTTCCTGTTTTTCCTAGAAGAGGTGAGGGCTGTAAACACACCATCTTGCTGTAAATGGTCTTTTCTTGACAGTATGGCTTTTTTCTTTACATCTGCTCAAACTCTGCACAACACTTTTGCTGTTCTTTAAGAAATACAATCCAGTGCTTGTTTCTGGAGCTGAATGCCTAGATTCTCATTTGCATTGATTACTATGTCAACCAGGATGTCTTTCATCTTGTTAAGCCACACCCTGCTATTCACTTCCCTTTCGCTGTACTGTCATCTCCATGCCCTCACTCTTTGATCCTTCAGCTTTGCTTGCATGGGTTGATCTTAATGACTGGGAGCATTTGGTGTGATGATGGTGGAAGTAAAGAACCAAAAGCTGCAAGACTACCCAAGCTGAAAGGTTTACACTGGGTATTCCATCTCATAGATGAAGTGGCTGAGAGCCTTCAAAATGGCAATGCCTTCTGAGAATAGACCTCGAGACAGGGTCAGCTGAGCACTACAGGATTCAAGCTGGGATCACAGAGGGAGCAGCTGATCAGATTATCAGACCAGTAGAAAAAGTCATCTTTTGATTTTTACTTTAGAGAGAAATCAGCTTCTCCAACCATGGAAAGGCACCAAAGCACCAGCATGTTCTCCGCCTCTTCTGCTGCTACTGGATGTTGAGTCTGCAGTCAGCTGTTGTAATAGTCTGTTACAACTATTGCCATGATCTACATTCTCCATGTCATGTCTCCCAAGTTTTCTGAAAGAGCAGGAAGCTGTCATAATTCTGCTACCTGCATGGTTAAAAGAGAGCATTTAGAGTTGGATTCTCTTGGTGGTTGCATGGTGGTGTTGTCCTGCTGGGAAAAAGCACACAAACAGCCCTTCCCCCAAATTACACAAAATTCCAAATGACACACACCCCCTAGTACTGTATCATTATTTAATTATTTTGTGAACAAAATAGATTATTACAGAGAAATGAGTAAAAATAGGCACCTTCCAAGCAGTGCTACGGTAATAAAAGAATCATAATGGTTTGGGTTGGAAAGGACCTTAAAGCTCATCTAGTTCCAACCCTTTTGCCACAGGCAGGGACACCTTCTACTAGACCAGGTTGCCCCATCCAACCTGGTCTTGGAACACTGATGGGTGGAGCATTCAACACTTTTTTGGGAAACCTGCTCCAGTGCCTCACCACCCTCACAGTAAAGGACTTCTTCCTGAGTTTTCCCTGTTTAAGTTTTAACCCATTACCCCTTGTCCTATCACTACAGTCCCTAATGAAGAGTCCCTCCCCAGCATCCCTATAGGCCCCCTTCAGATAAAATTTCTTATCTTCCAGGTCTTCAGAAGATTTTTTTTCAAGCATTGTAAATAAAGAAACTGCTTTTAAGTCAAAAAGGACAAGGGGATTAGGCATCTTCTTCATTTCTATCCTTCTCTTTAAAGAAATAAGTCACTGAGAGTGTCAGAAAGTATTAAAACGGTAAGAGAATGACTTTAACACATAGCCAAAGAAAAAGCCTCCACAAAACTGAAAAGAACACAGCTAAATTTCACTGTGAATGTGGGAAAATGGAGAAACCTCCCCCATATTCTTGGTCACAGCCAAGTTTTAGGCAAATATATTTGTCCCTTCACATCCATGCATTTTCTGCTGTGTCAATGCAGACCCTTTTTGTGCCTCTGGCACACCGGAGCAACTGATGCAGCAAGTTTTTCAACAAACCTGATGATAAGGAAGGAATTTCCAGACGTGCCAGTCTCAGGCCCTGAAATGTGAAGAGTATTTCAAAATCCTGACCTGTATGTGGTGTTTGGAACATAGACATCCCTGGCAGGGAACTCCAGGATTTCTCTTGTAGGTCTAACTCGGCTGTCTGGGTAAAGTTTGACTTGAAGCAACTCTGGAGTCAGACAGTAATGAGGATTCTCTGGAGCTGGAGAGATGTCTATCTTTAACTGAGCTGTAAGAAGAAAAGGATTTTATTACAATGAACAGAATTTAGACCAAAAAGCATTTTCGTGCCTTGTTTCTTCAGGTTAATATCCTATATATTATTTTCATAAATAAATAATATTATAAATTACAGCCAATGTGGATTTGTTAAAAACACGGTGAAAAATTATATGCTTAAAGCATTAAAAATAAAAGTAAATCAAACTGGTATCTAGGGCAACTGGGATACCAGATAATGAGAACCAATGGAAAAGATGGATCTTAAACTGTCCCAGTTGCTGTTCTCATAAGCAAGTTGGGGAAATACAGTCTAGATAATGCTATTGTGAGGCCCAACTATTGTTAGAAACAACAGAATCACAGAATAGTTTGGGTTGGAAAGGACCTTAAGATCATCCAGTTCCAATTCCCCTGCCATTGGCACGGATGCCTCACACTAGACCAGGTCACCCAAGGCTCTCTCCAACATGGCCTTGAACATTGCCAGGGATGGAGCATGTACCACTTCTTTTGGCACCCTGTGCCAGTGCCTCAGCACTCTCACAGTAAAGAACTTCTTCCTTACATCTAACCTGAACTTCCCCGTTTTAGTTTGAACCCATCACCCCTTGTCTCATCAGTAATACTGCCTATCAAACTGTAGGGATACATCAGAAGTTGCTGAAAGCTGATCTTCACTGAGACTGCTGAGTATTTTCCTTGGCTAGCCAGGTGACAGCACTGACACCACATTTATTGTTGGTGGATGGCACTGAGGCTGGAATCATTGCAAAAAACTGGAAGCCAGGACAGCAGGAGAAGTGGCATCAGATGACTAAGGTGAAACATAAAGAAGAGCGAAGGATTTGCATTGAGAAGAAGACAAATACATAATTGGCATGTATAAGCTCTGCAGAAAAGGGCTGGGTGAGAGTAGTGACAATAAACAAATGTCCAGAAGAAAGCTACAACCATTCTAAGATGTATAAGTGCAGTGTCATGTGTAAAACATTGCAAATTTGTCTGCTTTACTTGGCATGAGGGCTTCAGGGGAGTGGTGTGACCAGTTTAGAGCTTCAAGAAAAGCATGGACAGATTAGAGAAACTCTACCAGGGGGTAACAGGCTATTTTAAAACCACAGCCTTTGAGGAAGGGCAGAAAAACCCCTGAGATAGGTTAGGCTACAAAACAGAGGTGGGTAAGAGTGAACTAATAACAGTATTCAAGCACTTGAAAGGCTGAGATAACTGCCCTGAGGGCATGCCAGACCATCATCAGATTAATTTGCAGCAAGGTAATTTTGTAAAGTTTTCTTAATACCTAACCTCACTCCAAGGACACCTGAGTGTTGGAAGAGATGAACTGAGGAAGAGGTAGGATTGCTGCCACTGGAGATTTTTAAGAACAGGTTAAGTAAATATTGTCAGAAATAGCACAGGTCAGGGGCCTGTTTCACTGCTGGTGTGCCAGCATTTCTATCTCCCTTTCTCAAACAGAGGTGGAGTCTGTTCCTATTAACCAAGTGGGAGCCAGTAAAGAGATCTCTCAGCTAGAGAGTGGTATTTTATCCAGTGGTATTTTACAAAGGCTCCTCAGCCCCTTGATGGGTTTTGGGCTTTGGGGCTTGCATCCTCACCTCACAGATACTACTCTTAACGTGACAGGAGTTGCATGTGCACACAGGCCAGTGAAAAACTTGCCCGAATGCCATCTTCAGTGCTTGTGGTCTACCAGGGATTGCTGTCAATGACTATTTAGAGGTTTTTTTCACCTGCTGATTTATAAGACCTGGGTGGCTACAGGGAAGGACTAACCAAATACCTTAATGTACGTGAGCCAGAAAGGTCTCATTCAATACCTGTGATAGGTCTCAATCTCCGCAGCACTGATGATGGCCGCTTCATGTCAACAAGGAACTTGTACAGATCATCATCACTCAGGCGATCACCCTCCTGTGGAATGTTAGCAAGAGAACAGTTATCCACAGCACTTCAGGATTACAAGAGAATGAATAAACCATCTAATACTACAGACTCTTTCTCCTGATACCAAAATGTACCTTCCCAGAACAAGGTGTTAACATTAACATGCTAAATTACAGTTCATTTCTCCATCCTTTTCCCTTCCCTTTTCCCTTATTAATCATCATGACAGCTGCAGGAACTTCTAATTGAAAACCTTTTCTCTCCCCATCAATATTATCTTTTCCCAAACTGAAAATGGCTGTTAGAAGATTCCTCCCAAATATCCAATTTTTAGCAAGGATAATAGTTTGAAAAGGTATCCGTCATTCAAGTAGTGATCCTTGTTCCTTCTCTGCCTTTTCTTGGATATGAGTCTAAAAGAGCCTCACTTCACAGAAGTGTTAAGAAATGGTGGGAAGTAGGAGTCTGTTGCCAGCTTTCCTTGTGCCACATGGTGGTAGCTCAGAACTTTGTTAATTATAGAAAATGTACCTCTGCCACCCTATAAGTATACAAAAAGCAGAAGATATCTGATCACAATGGTAGTAAGTCACAATATGACAAAAAAGAAGCAAATGGAAGGAGAAAAACGCTCGGTACTCAATGGAAGAAAACAAAGGGAAAGTAAAAAATAAAAGAAGAATCAAGCTTAAAATGCTCAATCAACATTAGGCAATTTTTAAAGGACAAATTAATAAAAGAAGCTGTTTGAAAGCTGTCAAGTGAAAGCAATCTCAACAAAGGAAATAAATAAAGGCTTTTGCAAATCATTATTAACTTAGTGATCAGGTTTAAACTGCTGTGTATTACTTCTCACTTCCTACGTGTTGGGTGCCTACGTTTCAGAACTGGATTTTATCAGCACCCCAAGTGAAAGGAATTTCCTGTGCTTCTGTCACTGAGACCCCAGAGGTACCATTCACAGAGCTCAATTCCAATTGTACTGAGTTTCAGGATAGCACTAAGCACCAAAGGCATGAGCAGCCCTCCACTTCCCTGGTTTGCACCAGCGTAACTCAGTGCCCTTGGCGACATTTCTCCTTGTTTACACTACTTATTTAAGAGCAGACTTTGGATGGCTACCCACAGCGAAAGTGGCATGGAACCAAAACAATCAGAAAGGGGAAAAGAGAGAGTTCAACCAACTTTCAATATATAGAACCTGAATCTTTGTATTCCCAATGATTGAGAAATCAGTCCAAAAAGTAGCTGGTTATACAATAGTAAATCCCTTTTTAAACACAATGTCACAAAGGTGACATTGAAGTAACGATTTTCCTTAACCAGATGTGGCATTAAGCAAATCTTAGCAAAAATCAATGGACTGAAACCATTTTCTAAGCTTAACTAAAAATTTTATTATGTTTAATGGTGGTTTTTAATGCTTCTCAGGAAAATCCCAAGCCCTGGCTAAGAGAAGCTGCCACCCAGCAAAGCATCAAAGTGACATGCTTTGCTTTCCCAGGCATCCCTGGATGTGGCCAGAGAACTGATGCCAACCTCAAACCACATTGATGAACCTGGTTCTGATGAAACTGCTGATGTTTCAATGGATTGTCTATCACCCAATGAAACCAAAGGAGTCCAATGACCATCATGATGAAGGCTATGCAACTCCTGGACTAGAAGAAGTATCTGGAATACTTTTTGGCACATACTAACCCAAAGATGTTACCCTTAGGTTTGCGAACTTTCTTCTATAAGCACTTTTCCAAATAGCATTTAACGAAAAGCCAGGCAGGGATTTTTCCATGTTAGAAAAAACCTGGAGCAATATAAACCAGTGTTCTCCTGGACAGACCCAGTTCTATTAGTTGGAGTCACTACACCATAACGATGTTTTATCATTCAACTCAAAACTAGCTAATAATTCCAATTCCATATAGCAATTATCCACAGTAACCTTAATAAAAGAATCCACCAATGGACTCTGGACCCCCAGAACTAAGCACATGATATAACAAACCCACCGCATGCTGCTCAAAGACATCATGTGATCAGGGAACAGACACTCCATGCATTGAAAACATCACAAATTAATCATTCAGGTCTAAACTGACTTCACATGATCAAACCACTCTGTCCAAGGAGCAACTCCCTAATTAAACAGCTTCATACAATACCTGTTTAAAGAAGTTTGTCACTGTCAGAGTAGCTGGTCTAAAACTGCTCAGATTGCAAGCCTCATCCCCACTCGTGGTTCTTTCTAATGAACGCCTCCCAACAATACTGGAATTCCTCCTCTCTGACCACGATCCTTTACGTTCTTCAAGAAATAAAAGCAAAAAGGGAGAGGAATTACAAAAAAAAAAGAAGAAAAACAATAGCCCAAGAGTCTGCTTTTGTTCCAACCAGGATTTTCTACACAGGAAAATAGGTGCTGCATTCAGAAATTATGCAATAAGCGTGATAGAAGAGGTGGTTATGCTAAGACAATCACACTCCCGAGGCATCAGGAGGCTATGAAGCACAGCTGACTACTTCTGCTCCTCTCACAGCAACCTCACCCCAGTGCCTTACTGCTATTATAAAAGTCTTTATTGTGTGGAGATTTATGTGTTTCTCTTGCTCTGAAAGATGATGAAGTTGGCAGTTTTGGGGATGCTGAAGAGCAGTTTAAGATGAGCTATGTGGTTCACAAAGATTAATCCACTCCTTTGGAAAATGTTCATCAGCCTGTAACGCTCGCTCAGTCTTAGAAGCCTGGTTTTAAATAATATAACAGATGGTTTGCTTGTAAAATCCTTGAAAGATAAATCCATTTGTTATCATGGACTTTTTTATTTCAACCATGACCCAAGACTATCAGAAGGCTCAGGGCAGGAGGAGGAAAGCACTAAAGGAGCAATGGCAGCTACAGGGTATGAATCAAGACCTCAGTAAACTCTGGATGTGTCCACATTCCCTCATGCAGATGTACTGTACCTCCTGTGCCAACTTCAACTTCCGTGGAGTCTCTTTCCAAGCTTCCAGCGCTGCTCACAATGTTCATTAAATGAATGGCTGTCCAGGCAAACGGCATCCGATACTTGCCTAGTCTTTGGCAAAACTGTTCTGCCTGGCATTTCAGTTTTTCCAACTTCTCCTTATTCTGTGAAGAGAATATTTAGTCCAAGAGATTAAAAGGAGAGCAACAGGAGCAAAGGTTCATATAGGAAAATCAGTAATAGTGGTATCTTTTCTACCTTCCAGTGATTTTGTGCTTCAACAGCACCTTCTAGAGGAGGATCACAAACGGACCTGTGCTTCACAAACCTGCCATCAGGCCAACAGTACCAGATGTGGGACAGCCGGAAGCAGCTGGCTTCATGCTCCTCCTGAACAGCCTGTCAAATCCCAATGAGCTCATCTGCCCACTGCCCTTTCACAAAAAGCTGAATTTAAGTCTATAAAGTCTGAAATGGCCTTTCCTAATGTGATTGTAAGCCAGACACAGGGTTGAGTGAAAACAAAGAGCACTCTGCTGCTCACATTCTTCTAGCTCAGGATAAGCTTATGCACTTCGCTGGGAAGGAGATCTTGACAAATCACCTTTCCCTCCACATTCCCAAGCATCCTGCAACTCCTATTCCAAAATTTCACTTAGGCACATGTCAACTTAGTGATCACAGGAAATGTAGGGTTTTTACTTAGCTACTTATATACCTGAGGTGAAAAACATTCATTTTTCATATTGTGGTGGAGTGATACAAGGACAGAGATAGACCAAAAAATGTGAACTTCTTCAGCTAAAACGTATACTAGAACTTTAGGAAGGCAAAAATCTGTTAGAATTTGATTGAAACTAACAAATGAACATCCCAGCCCCTTTGAAAAAGCCGTAACGGAAAGCCACTGATCACAAGAAGTGATCACATCTCTGTTTTGCCCTTCATCCTGTCCTCGCTATTACCCTTTGATCTTCACTTGGCTCAACCCAACTGTACAAGAAATTAGGAGCCATTTTTTAGATCCATAAGCACTGCTTCATATTGCATGTACTCAAGGTTTCCTTTACAAGCTTACCTGCCCCTTACAAACTGGAGTTGTAAAACAATACACTGAGCTCAAGTTAGAGAGCTCTCCTTCTGACTGCTAGTAAAAGCAGAGATTTGCTATACTATAACCACTGTTGTAATGGAGAAAGCACTTCAGAAAAACAAATAGCAGGTGAGAAGACCACAGCAAGTCCATAGCCCAGGTGCCACTGAATTCTGCAGGTGCTACCAGCATTCCTGAACCTACCAACTACAATTCCCACCCGAACTCCAATGTACTACCAATGAGCAACCCACTGCCAACTGCAGGGAATAAGACTCCTCCTTGTGAGGAAACCTGTGCTTTTAGTTCTACAAGCAGACAGGCTGCATTTAAACATGTGAAGGAAAGGCAAAGAATCAGTCCAATTTGGCAGGTCCATCCCATCTGCTGCACTTGAGAATGCCCAGGACTTCACAGCACAGGGCAATGCCCAAACTGTTGAAGGCACGGATTAAAGAATGTTAATGAGAAACAAAACACTGGATTTATACAAATACAAATTACTCTTACTATATGTAAAAAGAATCACTGTTGAGCGTGGTCCTTCTTATAAATATTATTACAAATATTCAAAGAAAAAGAAAAGGAAAAATCAGCAGAAAAAAAGAACCAGAAATACCCTGCAATTCAAAACCAGGCCTGATGGATAATCTCCTGTTAACATCTTTCACCCACTTTATGACCCTTCTAGAAGAAGGCAGATGTATTGTGATGGGGCTAAGCCACAGAAGCAATGGAAAAGCTGAGATTTTACTGCAAATCCACATCCAAAGGCTGCTCCACTTGACCCCAGCTATAAGCAGGCAGCTGATCCTTTGGGACAGGGAATCACAGATGACTGAGCTTGATGGTAACCACACATCTCCCCTGTCAGCTACAAAACCTGATGACCTTTAACTACTCTACCCCAATTAGGCATCAAGATTCAAGGGTCTTTGACTCTTTTTTGGCTTTTAGAATTTGACTAAATTCTTAATTAAAATTGGATTCTTTTAATGCCAGGAACAGTATGAATGGCTGTTACACTCCAATATGGAAGAAAATGCTGTATGTTTAACTTGTTAATAACAAAATGTATTAAAGCACTTGTAGGAAACTGAAACAAAAAAATAAATAGATTCTTACCTTTGCTGCATCAGATTCCTTAAAAATCATATAAGGCTCTGCACACTCCCCAATATCTCCCTGCTGTAACACTTTCTCCAGCTGAGAAGGGAAAATGAACCATTACAAGAACATGTATCCAGCAAGGATTGTTAAATTAAACAAACACTAGGAAGCAAAAAACACTCTTTCTAAAGAGTTAAAGCTTGATTTCCCTTTGTGAGGCAGGGAACAAGCCCAGCGCTCAAGTTGTGAGAACCATTAAACTCCCAGATCTCCAGCTATAACTGAATCACAAGCGTAAAATATAGGTTCAAAGGGAACATATACCACTCCACTTTGGTTTGATCTGTTCTAGAGCCACTTTCAGCTCATGTTTGAGGTCTTAAAGACAGCTTATACCAGCTAACTGTCTTTAGCATCATCTGGTTCTTATTTCTGTTCTCTGTATTAAGGGCCTACTACAGTGGCACAAAAAGGTGACTCAGATGTGCTCAGCTAAAACGAGCAGTATTTTAAATATGATATTAATTTTTATTTTTTTTATTTTTATTTTTTGATTTATTTTAATAGATATATTTTATAGATTTTGAAATTATTTTAATTACTTATTTAATTTCATTATTATTTTATTTTTATCTTATTTACTTAAATATTATATTATGTTAAATTAAAAAATCAGTGTGCTTTAAAATCAAATAATGAAATAATCAAATAACTGAAGTCAGCCAAAGCGCAGATGTTTGCTTCTGAAGTAAACCAAAACTGCTTAATGCTCAGTTTCTGATTGAAATACCTTCCCTATCACATCCATAAGACTGTTTCTTTCAGAAGCATCCTGGCCCTTCCTCCCACACCCACTGCTCTGCACATGCTGTTACTAGATTAGAACATCTTTAAACTCCTCCCATGCTTATAAAGCACCATTCATATTCTGTATTAGTAGAACACCAAGAGGCTTCCACAATATAAGGAACTTTTCACCAAATCTCCTGGTGAGTTTATGCTGTCTGAAAAGTGGTTTCCCAATGAGTAAGACCCATATGAAAATTCACCTGATAAGGCATATGATGCATCTTATTTATCCCTGACTAGATCCTTTTCATTATCAAATCAAAAAATCCCCTACACCACCAGCCCCTCTTGGGTTTTACAAGCACTAATGTGCAGTCACGAGCTCTTTCAGCCACATCCCCATCTCATAAACATGGGGTTCTCTCTTCCTCATATCTTGTAAAACTCAGAAGAGTGAATATGTGTGCACAGGTAGAAAGTGGTTTTTAGAAGGAGTTCAGAGTCATACCACAGATTGGAGATGAGAATATACTCCAACTACTGAAAGTCTTATTCTCCCTTGGGACTGTTTTGTCATGCCACAAAGCCTCAATGCATTATCAAAAGCTTATCCTCATTTGAGAAGCAGTTCATGAAGGACTCGCACAAACCTCAGTCCCCAGGGTTCTCAAAACACAGCACTTAGGTAGCAGGCAATGTAACCACTGCCTGTGAACTGAAAGCATGTACTGAACTCCCTTTCTTTACAAGAGGATGATTTTTTATGCAGAGACCAGATAAAAAACCCTGATTCAAATGCCAATCTGAACTGGTAACATTTGTGCTCTCACTGAATCAAATGAAAGAAGAGAAAATAACTTTTATCTTTGTATACTTTCATACAGGACTGACCAATGTGCCATTTTACTTCATATGGTTCTCATATGGTTCTCACCCTCTTAGCAGTTTCAATCCTTAAAGACCTTGGAAAATCTGTTTACGAGCATAGATCATTTTAGAAATGAGATTCAGATCAATATGCACTTTTAAATCACTAACTTATCTATCACCTTAAGGAGTCAGCACACTGTTTCATATGAAAACCAAGGTCAAGCCCCAGAGAGCTGCTCTGTATCAAGCAAACCTTTGTGTTCCTTTTAGTCCTTCAATAATGCAACAATGCCTATCTCCACAACTGTTTCAAAGGAACTTAATGTACCAATTGAGAATATCTGAAATGAAACAGAATTCTGCTCTCCAAATGTAAATAAGAAGTAAACTCGTCAGCCAGACTTGTTTGTATTTTATGTTAAATTGAAAACAGAGACCATGATAGTTCTCACTTCTCTGGCATTTCTTACCTTTATTACTAGAAAGACATCTTGAGAGGGGTAAGTGATAGAAAAGATGGCAGATCTGGCCAGCGTGGATATAGCAGCAGGAGGAACATGTGGACGGAGCATTCCCTTCATTTGCTCAGAGTTTAAATCAAAGTAGAAGTTTTCTGAAATCTAAGGAAGAAGTTAGGTAGTTTCAAGTTATACCTTTTAGTTTTAGAACTGTTTAAGTTCTTCATGAACAAAACAGACAATTTCAAAAGCCAAGGTTAAAATCTACCAACGGTGCCTCCTTTCAAACCATAAAAGGGGGAAAAAATGCCTTTTCATTAAGAAATCAAGGCAGGACAGTGTGAAAGGAGAAAGGAAATGGAACTAACAATACACACTACCTATAACATTTCCTCCAACTCATGTAAGGTGTGTAGTTCCATCACAGGGCTAGGAACTACAATTGCTATCTGAACTGAATATATCAAAGAATCACAAGTAGAAAATAATCTTTCAGATCATTCACAGAAAGAACACCACAGCCTGAAAGATGAACAATGAGCTTTCCACGTTGAAACACCAAATCCTTGACTGTACCAAGGCTTCAGAGCCAAAAGGAATGTGAGCTGGTGTTATCAACACCAGAGGTCACTAAAGAACTTACTACAGTAGACGAGGGGGGGAAAAAATGGAGTAATGAGATGATAAAACTGGCTTATGAAATGTGATTTAAATATTAAACAAAGTTCACATAATATTCCACATACTCTCATCTACATAACTTAAAACTCAATGCATTAAATTCAAGTCTTAAAGAGATAAATGTCAAAATGCATATTTTTAACATTTTTTCTCTCTACTGCTGCTAATATCTTGAATTAGGAAAACTAAGAGGCTCTTCAAATATTAAATACAGAACATAAATAGGCGAATAAATGTATTTTGCATTTCCTATAACTTAAGATCTTGAACAGACTCCTCAGTTTTGTTTTGATTTTAGCAATTCTAGCGTGTATAGCTTCCTTGTGCATGATTACAATGGTATTTGGACATATACCATGCTGAATCACGAAAAAGGCATTAAGGAAGTCACAAAGATTTAACCTAAGTAAAAGGTTTCAGTTACTGAAGTTCTCTCTGGGGAAGCGAAGATTGAAAGTGAAGATTGGACAATATCTATATCTTGATCTCGGAAACTCAGAAATATCATTAGAAATACTCTGATTTCTAAAAATATTAGATAATATTTTTAGAAAAGTGGTTATACTTCAACTGTTTTACTAAGCAGAAGAAACCAGAAGGTGGCTCATGAAATGGCCTTATCATTCTTCCAACCACAAGCATGCCACTGCCTTTATAAAGGTTTGTTTCCAGAATTAATTCCTCCCTTTTTTCTTTATAGCTAACAGCTTTGTAATGCTTCAGTGGAAACGTATTTAGAAAGCAATTAAAAACCTACCTTTTTCTTTTCTTTAACGTCATACAAAGCCAAACTTGCAAAAATGGGCTCGATTTCTATTTCAAATCTTGAAAGAAAGAAAGAGATAAAATGAGTTGAATTGCATTTTGTAAGAAGGAATAACCCACCCTCTCCCCAGATCCTTCCTAGATGATGGCTGACCACTGTTAAACCAAGACGTCAGCAACAGCTGAGCCAACCTAAGGGCTTGCTCCTGCTGAAAGGGGAAAATTGCTCCCATTTTCCTCCCATTCCTCTCCTATCCTGCTACCTCTACATTGCTTCTGCTCTTCCACTGGGACATATATTGATGCTCCCTGAACCTCCTAAAAGCCACTTCAACTCATTGACCCAACAGAAAGGTTGGGGTTAGGGTCACAGGACATAAAGTATACTTCTATAAAAGCTTTTATCTTCTTCAAGTGTTGTTTGAAAGCTAAGCAAAGCAACCTAATAGCTTCCTTAAAGGAAGATGAATTATTATTTGGATACCTGGACCACTTCTGATTACCTTGAAAAGATGCCCTCTGTGATAATTTCCTACGCTGACCATGTCTACAGGGCTAAATAGCCAACTGCTCCCCTCAGCAATATTGACCAGAAAGCTCCTTCCTCTTGAGTCAGGGACAGCTATTTTGGCAATGTTCAACATTTAACTCTTGTCAGAAAACACCAATATCTCAAAGCCTCTTTCAGAAAGATGTCAGTTTTTCAGAGTAACTATTACCAAGTATTTATGCTGACAGAATCACTTCCAATGAAACCATTAACCTACCAAATAGAGCTAAAGTTATGGTCAATCATCTGGGAAGCTATAGAAATTAGAAAAACATTCAAAACCTGTCCCTATATCCAAGGGAGCAGGGGCTGAAATGCCCTTATCCTGCCTGCACAGCCCCCCCATGACATTAATGCCTAACCCACAGTGAGATACTCCCATGCACGAAGTCCTTGCAGAGAGCTCTCACATTCTCAGCCTGGAACTCCTTCTTCCAATAGGAAGAACAGACAGGACTGCATCACCTAACAGGTAACTTTTCTAGTGTGGCAACAAAGGTGAGATTAACCTGAAAATGACCCCGCTTAGGTCATCTTAGCCTTCTCCCTGGGGAAGAGACTATCTATTTCTCTTTGTGCCACTAAGATAGTACAATCTTGGATGCTTGCTATTGCAACTGTAAGTACAGTTTCAGAGATTACTGTGGTACACAAACAGGCATGTTTGTGAAGATTCGTTACAAATCCACAATCAGCAAGAGATGCTTAAATAGCAGAAATCATTAATTTCCACCATCTAACTTATTTATGCTAAAGACACCATCCTTTGGAGAGGAAGTTCCACAGCTACTGCATATAATGTTGTTCCAGTTCATAAAAGGCTGCAAAATCAGTTCATCTCTATGGCTATATTAGGTCTTGGAGTACTCCACGAGCAGGAGATATGTCCCACACATATATCTCAGTTATGAGCCTCAATG
>JBCJKH010046153.1:0-46654 GCA_039877255.1 Loriculus beryllinus | reverse complement strand
CTCCTCTGGACTTGTTCCAACAGTTCCATGTCCTTTTTATGTTGAGGACACCAGAACTGCACACAATACTCCAAGTGGGGTGTCACAAGAGCAGAGCGATAGAATCACCCCTCCGACCTGCTGGTCACACTCCGTATGTGTGTGTACACGGGTACTTACTACTGCGGATACACGAACCAGAGTCCGCCGTACTCTCACGGGCACTGCACGGGCCCCCCTCAGGGCCTCCCCCGCTGACGCCTCCAACCGCCGCACCCCAGCGCCACCCAGGCGCTGTCCCTTTAAGCGGGCCCCCTGCGCCTTACCACGTGCTGCGGGCGGGGCAGGGAGCTCCGCGCAGCCAATGGGGGACGCTCGAGGGGCGCGGCGCGGTCGCGCACCCCGTCTTCGTTGCCGTCGTGCGGCTGCTGGCGGTGCGTCTGTGCTGAGCAGTGCAGTGCAGTGCAGTGCAGTGTCGTGCCGCGACCCGGCGGGCGGGCAGCTGTCAGCGCCGCCGGGCGGCCGCGGTGGGCGAGTTCGGCCCCTCGGTCAGGTGACGGGCGGCCGCCGGGAGCGGCGCAGCTGAGCGGCGCGGCGCTCCAGTCACCTCACCTCGCTTCCCCTCGCCTCGCCTCGCCTCGCCTCCGAGCAATGCTGGGCGGCTCCGCGGCCGCGGGGATGCGGCCGCCGCCGCTCGCCGCCCGCTGAACCGCTGCGAGACGCGCGGTGGGGCCCCCGCCGGGCAGGACGGCGGCAGCAGCATGGCCCCTACCCTGCTCCAGAAGCTGTTCAACAAAAGGGGCGGTGGCGCGGCGGCCCCCCATGGCCGCGTTCCGGGGGAGGGGCCCGCCTTCAGGTGAGCGGCGGGGGCAGGGCGGGTCCAGGCTCGGCGGGGCGCCTGCACACGGGCCTTGGGGGCCGCCTCGAAGGGGCGGCTGAGGATGTCGCTGTCCCCTGCCGCCAGACTGAGGGGCCGCTGCCCCCCGGGACTCCCGTTGCGAAGTTTCCGCAGGGGCTGGGGGAGCGACCCTCGAGGAGGGAGCGCCCCGGGTGGTGATGGGGCGGCTCCTTCTGCCTTTCCCCTCTTTGGGTCTCTCAGCCATTTTATATCCGAGCTGGAAGTGTCGGGGTCGGGGGGCGCTCAGTGGGGGACACCGGACGGAGGCGCCGGGCCTTCTCCTACCTTGCGTTTGTACGGGATTGCTGTGATAACTCGTGCTCAGGTCTCGCTCATCAGCGAGATGGAAAAAACAAAAATGGCTTAATTGTTGTGACCTAAATACACGTGCCTAGTCTGATAACCCGCTGAGCACTGGGCACCTTCCACTGCTCTACCTGCTCGCGATAGGGCAAATGCTTAAAGGTGAGGTCTAGTCACTATTGTTACTTTAGGGCTTGAATATGTAATCTTTATGTAATACTGAACTATTACTGTTTTCTCAGCCCTCGGGAGCAGCATTTTGGTTTGGGGCTTTGCTACTTTAGCGTCTGTTCTGCTCGCAAGACCAAACTGGTCCTGGTGAGCACAGTGACCATCACATGCATGTTCAGTAACCTCTGTGTCTGTTTTTCTGTTCGGCATGAGTTAACAGATCTTGTGATCAGATAGTATATGGGATTGAATTGGAATGTGGGCTTTCTGTACTGAAACTATAGGAATGGCAAGGGGGGGAGAAGAGTGGAAATTACCTTGATCCACATAGTGCCAAGTACAGAAGGTGGCAATCATGGAGCCCTTATGATTTCAAAGATGGTCTGTGTGGGCCATGACCATATGCTTGGCCAAAGCTGGAAGATCTTGGTGAAAAATGAAGCAACAGCAAAATGGCATTAAGATATTTGGGTTATGAGGCAATTGCTTTGAAAGTGGTAGTCACAGTGCTAATGCTGCATTCATATCAGAGAACAGGGCTGGTGAATTTCAGGAGGCTAGTCTGTGTGCTGTGCTTACTAGTTACTATTTGTAGCACTTTCCTTGTGACTTAAATAGTCTCTTTAATGGAGAGAAAACATATTTTCCACATTTAAACTGAGTATCAATTCCTGCTAACTAACATTTTGCCTTATACTTAAACTCTTACCAAGTACGCTGTATCAGAGAGCAATGCTGCAGGTTCTAGTTTTAGGATTTTCAGATTTGTCAAGGATCTCCATGAAGGCAGATTCCTTGTACAGTGTGTGTCCTCCATTAAAATCAGTAGGATTGCTCCATCTGGAGTATTTTGTGATTGGATTAATTTTCTTCTTCGTGTTCCTTAGGTAAGATATTCAACACTTGGTTTTTAGTTTGAATAATATCTAGTGATGTGACACTTCAAAAAACCCTGTTATAATTAAAATACTATTGTAGGAACTGATCACTCTTTTTTTATCGCACTATTTCCCCCCCCCCCATTCCCTTGCTATCTGATTTGTTTGTTGGTTTGTTTTGGGGGTTTTTTTGTTGGGTTTTTTTTTTTTTTTCAAATTTAATATAGTTATTTGAAGCATTTTGCATATGTTTGGGTTTTTTAACCTCCTAATACTGCATTAAGCTTCTTCCTTATGACCTCTGAATATGTTGCAATTCTTTTTCTTTCTTGTGATCTGTTGATGACCTGCAGAAGCGTACTTACTGGTCTTGGAAACTTCTGTAGTGTTTGTAATAGACTTTCTGTTGATCACTGATCTCTCTGAATGGGGAGATGTGATTGGATTTAAGTAAAATCAAAGGCTTGATCCTTTGGTAGCTTCTGTTTTAAGCATATGCTGCTGGTCACTTTTAGAGGCTAAGTGGCAGGATCATTTTTGATTTAATGGCAAGCTTATATTTTTAGGGATTTTAGTTACTTTTATTCCCTCTCTTTGGGTTAGCGAGGTCCTCTACATTCAGTATGTTTTGCTGTGTATAGCTCTCTTGAGGGGCCCTATAAGATCGGTAACAGTCTGTATCCTTGGACTCTGAATTCTTATGGAAGTCTTTAATGGTTAAGTAGCAAAATTGCCAACAATCTTTTTAGTAGATAATAACAAATAAATAAATTTGACAGCTTGTTTTGAGTGTGCTGGTAGGAAGCTTTAAATTTTCCAGTCTTCCCAGGAACACCAGGAGAAATTCTGTTGCAAAAGCTTGAGGTTTGCCTGTAACAAGTACTGCAGGCGGTTGTTCTGCTGCCTTCTCTGCTTTGACATCTTGACCAAATGTTGGTGCTACTTCCTTTCTTTGGTTCTGAAGAAAACAGCAAGCTCTAAGGTTCATGCTGTTTATTTGGATGAGCTGGCACAGCCTCAATGAGGGACATGGTGCCTATAGCTGAATGTGAAGCCACAGGAAATTGTTTCTTGGGTACATGAGCATTAACATCATAATTTGGATTAGGAGTGCTCTTTTAAAGAAAACCTCTCAATTGTCTCTACTTAATGTACTTTGACTTATATAGCCAGGTGGCTTCTGTATGTAAACTTGATTCCTGTTGAAATTAAATGAATGAAATAATTAGAAGGTGTGCTCCAACTACTAATAGGCATTCAGTTCCTGGGACCAAACTATAGCTGGTCAAAACTAATACTCCAGTGTGGTGGGTCAGGTCCTTAGCACCAAAATAAAACCCATAGTGTGGGTGTCAGGTCCTTAGCACCAATTAATAGGTCCTTAGCACTGTGGTTCTTGTCTTGTTGGGCTGTGTTCATGTAAACACAAGCCTTACTTGCTGAGTGAGGAGAAAGTAAATATGAGGTGTAGATGTTAATATAGAGCTATTTAGATACTAGGACTTTTTACTGGACTGCACCTCCTTCAAAATAATGAAAGTATGAAATGGTTGGAGTTAGACTTGTAGAATATTTTTTTTTTTAAAGAGAAATTATAAACCAGCTGGAGAACAGATGGGTATTAGTAACATGATATTGTATTTGTTCTAAGCAGTTTTATACACAGATCTTCAGTTTCTGGTTTCTGTTACTACTGCTTTTTATTTCCTTTAACTGAAAATATCTATATATGTGTTTGTGTCTGTAAGTATATAATGCACGCATACAAATGTATATGTATGCACACACCTTTCAACAAAGGTGTGTGGGTGACTGTAGTTCAGTGTATTTCTTTGTAGCCTATAACACTGAGAAAATCCAAAATACTTGGTCAGAAATGTGTATTTATGTATTTCCTTATCAAATGTTACTTCCCCTACAAGATTGATTTAGAGTAGTTTTTAGAGGTTTTTTGAATGCTGTCAGGATCATGTGCTCAGCACAATGGTTATCTATTAATTCAAAAATAAAGCATCCTACTCCCCATGAATGTTTAATTTTAGGGATTAAGTAGAGTATTTTATAAGCATGCAGTATCTCAAGACTAGAATGTCTCAAGTGCTAAGCATGTATTTTACTAACGTGGTGGCTTTAAGGAACTGGGTACAGGTTGCAGGTAGTTCGATTGTAGTTAAATTTATAGCAGTTCTTCTGTGTCCTGGTTTCAGCTGTAACAGTTAATTTTTATTCCTAGCAGCTGGTGCAATGCTGCGGTTTTGCTTTAGTTTGGGAACAATGTTGATAACACACAGATGTTTTAGTTGTTGCTGAGTAATGCTTACCTGGATCAAGGACTTTTCAGTCGCACGGTCTGCCGGTGAGGAGGCGCACAAGAAGCGGGGAAGGAGCAGAGACAGGACACCAGACCCAAACTAGCCAAAGAGGTATTCCATACCACAGCACATCATGCCCTATGTATAAACTGATGGAAGTTACCTGGAAGGCCCAGATCGGTGCTTGGTTTGGGCAACCAGCAATCATCAATCAGCAGGTGGTGAGCGCTTGCATTGTGCATCACTTGTGTTTTCTACATTTTTGTTTTAACCTTTTTTTCCTTCCTATTGTTATTATTATCTGTATTGTTTATTGTTGGTATAATTTCTATTATTATATTTTTACTTAATTTGAATTATTAAGCTGTTTTTATCTAAACCCATGGATTTTATATTGTTCTGATTCTTTTTCCCATCCCACAGCATGGAAAGGAAGAGAGTGAGGGAGTGGCTGCATGGTACTTACTTAACGGCTGGGTTTAAACCATGGCACTGTAATTGTGTTTACCTGACTGTAGAATGAGACTTCAAGTCAGTGGGTTTCTGAGCCTTTCAACGTGAAAGATTGCCATTACTCCTAAACTGAGGGCTCAGGCTTCACACTAATTTTGGTCTTTGATTTTTACTTTTTTTTAATGACATGCCTGTATCCAGGAATGTACGAGTGGAAAGAAATACCTTGGAGTTTCTGGAAGACAGTGTTTTCACTGCTGAATGTGTAATTCCTGCTTTGCAACCTCTGATGAAATTTCTTTGGTATTGGTATGTTTAGTGAAAGAGTGTTGTAAAGCAGGGAATAACTTCATTTTATGTGGATTCTATAAAAAAGTAGGGTTGTGTTATTTCAGCTGTTTGAAACTCGCAAATGGGCTGTTTCTTCAGCTTTGAGTATCAGCTGCTCCTTCTGGTGTCTATAATGGAGCGGATGTCATGTTGTAAATGCAGGATATCTATCTGGTAACAGTTTGTTAGCTTTGGTGTATGAGATCATTTGTTTGGCAGCTGATACTAATAATTCCTTTGGTCATAGCACTGAAGTGCTTGGTGAGATCCTATTTGCTAAGCATTATTTCACAGCATTTATTACCAGCCTGGCAATGTTCCACCTTCTGAAAAAGGAAAGAAAGCTCACAGTAGTGAGCTGTGAGTCTGATTGCTTGTCAGTTATATCTTTGTTAGAATGAAATGCTCCTCAGCAAATTCTTGTAGCCTGATTGGGCTTCTCTTGAGCTTCTTGCAGCTATGTAGGCATCCACACAGCAGTAACGCTACTGAGCACTCGTGCATTTTCATACATGGAAATATCATTAAACATCTGGCTGTAAACCCTTCAAAAAGTAGTTGGAAGAAAAAGCATTACTTTATATGCTATACAAAGGGCAATGCAGCCTAGGGCCAGATCTGAGCATGAGGGCAGGGAAGTTTAAACAGCAAGTCTAAGGCACATGTCTCTTCGCTAACAGCTGAAGGTGAGCCTTAAGGTGCAGTAATTTACTACTACTCTGCTCTCGCATTAGCCTTTCCTCAGTCAGTAGGAAGAAAGTAAGTTCTGCAGAGATTTATTGCAGTGTCAAGAAAACAGCATAGAGGGGAAGTGATTGAAAGTATAGTAGAAACCGCACTTCCAGCCTGGAGCTGTTTTTAAGGAAACAAGCAAATTCCAAGTCCTTCAGCTTTTGAGCTTTACAGGAATCAGTGCCATTCTTCTCCTTAAGTTGTTTGTATTTTCCCTCCCCTACATGCTTCTGCACTTCTGTCACTGAAAAACCTATTGGTTTCCTCTAGCTTTGCTTTGAGACTAACTCATTCTCTCTTAAAATTGCAAGACACCCCTTTGCCCATATGGCTTAAAAAAAAATGTGTGGAAATGCATAAGTTATTGATGTGCTGAGAAGGATGGATGTACTTTGGTTATTTCTTTTAATTCCATTAAAAGATACATTCTTGTTTGATCAAATTGGTTTGCCAGGGGGTTATCTTATTTCTGTTTTACAAGTAACTTATTCATGTGGCATAATCAGCTAGAAGTGTTATTTCCTACACCTCTAACGTTTAAATTGTTGTGCAGTTGGATAGCAGGTGCTTGTTTCCTTATTCTTGGGATAGTTTTGCTTTTTACATGTCCAGAACTGGGGGAGTACTCTACAATGTACTAAGCTCAACAGAAAGTGATTTGGGAATAGTAGTGACAGAAAGCCTTGGAGCTGCCTTCCCTTGTCAGAAGCATATCTTGAAGCAGAATACACTACAATCTAAAGCAGTGATGCTATATGCTATAGGAAGATACTTGTCTGTTGACATAAATGGATTGATGTAAGAAAACAGAGCTGCTTGGTGCTAAAAAGTGTGGACATTCATTCATAAAAACAGAATTCATAGAAAAACTTTTTAAAAGCTGATGCACAGCTCTATTGTCAGTAGAGGTTGGCTCTGTACAAATTTAGGTAAACTGTAACTTTTCGTATGTGGGCTTAGTTGAAGTAGCGGAATAGCTTTATTAGAGCTTGAGAGGAAAGAAGGATGGAAGAGGTTTGACAAAAATGTTGTAATCGTTGTTAGAATAGGATGACATGATGACTGTTGTGGGATGTAGGTGTTTCAGTACATGGTAGTGGCCTTTATCTGTAGCTTTGGTCTGAACAGTGAGTAACAACAAGCTAAAAGCCCAGAGAGTGTGGATGTGACAACATGCTGGGGTCAAAGGGGCTAGAAAATGCAGTAATTGTTTTCATAAAGGCAGTTTATTAGTGGTTCTGGCATTTCAGTAATATTGAAGCTGCTGAGGACTTCTTTTGTGAAAACAGTTCTTTGGATTAATACTGACTACATGTGCTGCAAAGCTTGGTGACGTACCCTTTCGTTTAGGTATTCCTGCTGACACTGATAATTGTGTGCTTTCATCTATAATCTACTTTGCATCTTAGTGATGTTCAGGCATGGCTTCTGAAGAGTCAATTTTAGAGCCATGTGTTTTATATTTGTCAACAGTGTTTCTACCAAGTACACTCTTGATGTAAGAGCACGCTGTTGTCTTGCATGCTGCTAGACAGTGTTGCAAGAAGAATGTTCTTATGCTACCCTAATTATCAGTATTTGCTATGTGAAGGTTTCCATGGGTACACTTGTTAGGCAGAAGATGAGGAGTGAATTTCTGTAGGATGGCACTTAACAGGCTTGCTAGAGAGAATAAGTGAGAAAAGGAGGGCTTTGAATTAAGTACCTATTGTATGAGGACAGCAGATGTCTGCACCTTTGCATGCACTTTGCACAGTGTCAGCTTACTACTGATCTAACAGGCATGGACGTGGTTGTTCACCTTCGCCTATCATGAATCAGCTCCTCTGTGTGCTCTTCCTGTACCTTAATCTGCAGGCTGGCTCAGGTGGTTCTCAGTCCTGCTTTCTCCTCACCTTAACAGTGCTTGCTGCCTTTCTTGCCTCACTCCGTTTGCCCTATTTGTATGCATTTATTGCTCAAATACTGTAGTAGTGTCATTTTTCTATATTCAAGATTGAGGTCACAAGACAAGCTCCTGTGCAGGCTGCAAGACAAAGCATTCTTCTGAGGTACTGAGAGGACTATCTTAGGAGTTTCATTAATGGTGCCTGTGCCTTCCCCACTACAATTAGGGCAAATATGGGTGCTTTTTTTTCTTTTTTTTTTTTTTACATGACCAGCTGCCACAATGTGTCTTATCAGTCAGCACGTTTCCTGGATATTGATGAGATTCTTTGAATTGCACAAATAAATGAGCATGAGGGCTTTACATCACACTTGCTGCTTCTAAAACTGACTCATGATTTTCCTTCCGTAGACTGTGCTGAAGTGAAACTTGAGCCATATGTGATGTAATTGCTGAATCAGTATGGAGCTTTCTCTGCAGCATGCTCTCAGCACGGTACAATGCAGTTCAACTTTTCTCCTTCAAGGTGCTCACTGGAGTTTCACACGTGCTAATGAAATCAGCTGTTTAAAGTAAACAATCTGAGAATATTTACTTTCTAACAGAGGTGCTGAAAGGCTGAATTTGGTATTAGGGCTTTCAGATTTCCAATTTGAACACTCTAGTACTTTATAATTAAGTCAGGAAGATTCTGACAGTAATTCTTAGATTTTATTGTCAGTAAATTTACTGACTTCTATGAAAGAAAACTGTGTCTTAAATTAACTCAGTGCTCTAGATTTTGAGTCTTTGCACTGAATGCTAAGTCTGGATATTATCCAACACCTGAAAATGCTCAACTTTTGGGGCTGGGTATCTGAATGCATAGAAAATCTGAACATAGTCTATTAGAAGATGTTTTTGAAGGAAACCCCAGAAAGCATGATCTGTAAACTGATGAATACATAGATATAAGCAGGTTATTCTTAAATTGATATTCTTTCTCCTAATGTGGATCACCTAACTGATCTTAGTATAAGGTTGTAAAGTTAAAGCCCTCTGTGATCTGGGAAAGACAGTTACTGAAGTTTTTAAAAATATGCAGCTCAAAGTAAGTAGTTTATATTCAGACAAATTTTTTTGTCTTCTGTGTGGACACGAGAACTTGTTCAACTGTTACTGATCAGTTGAGTGCTCGTATCTGTCATCTTTTCTTGCCTTTCCTTTCGTGTTCCCACAAAATGACCTTCTAAAATCTTCGCATTGAACACTCAGTTCCTTAACTTGCAGTCTAAAATACGTTGTGATTCTTATGACAAATCCTACAACAAGAAAGGTCACTGGTCCTCTGCTTCTGAAATCCTGGTTTGTTTAACATGACTGGGTTAAACAAGCTGAGCAGAGACCTGCTTACCTGCTGGAAAGGAAGGTTGGTAACTTATAGTGCAGGCAACAAGGAGGAAGTGTATTAAGTGCAGAAACCACTTTCCTCAACTGTACAGCAGTGGGCTTTGTGTGTGTAAAGGCTCTTGTCTTGGGAGATGGTAGCAATGGTGCAAAGTGCTACTTCATTTTCCTATGCTTTGCTGAAATTGGTTATTGGCTGGACATCTGTCACTTCCACGGTAGTGCTGATAAAATAGAGTGTTGGAGCCTTCCTTGTTCATGTGTTTGTAAAAGTATAAAACCAGCTCTTGCAGTAGTTTGTGTGAAGCTGTCAGGTTGCATGTGGAAATGGTTGCAGAGGGCTCATGTATTCTTGTGCTCAGTTGTGTTGAGAAAGTTGGAATAAAGAGCTGTGAATTGATAACCGCTTCAATTCACTTGGCAGACAACTGTGGTGATATGCATCTGAGTTCTTACTTGATCTTGGATTTTGGCCTGGAGGAAGGTTGCTCTCACGTGGTAGCCAGTTGAAGCAGCTTCAGGAGTGCCAACCTCTGCCTTACCAGTTGTTAGAAGAGTTTCTAAGTCACTTCAAGTTAGAATTGGATAAATTAACCATCTCTGATTAGAAAAATATTTTACATCTGGCTATTGATGCAAAGCATGCTTACTGAGTGCTAGATGATCTCCCATATGCTTCCAAGTTCTAGAGTGGATAAGTAACACCTGATATGTTGATCATCCACTGTGGATTATATCAGACTACACCTTTGTTTGGGTACTAAACTTGTGTTCAGAAGTTCCTGTGTGCAGGTTTACAGACAGGAATGTTAGGGTGTACTTTTGAATGGAACTAGGAAAATAATGTGTATTTAAAAACATGGTAACTATTAAATGCCTGTGTATGGCTGAATTGGATAATGGGTCCAGGAGTAGGTATGCAATGGGGAGGAAAATGAAAACAGAACATTGTATTTTGTAGCAGACATGGTTTTTTTTGTCAGAATAATCAGTTAACTCATTGAACCTCTGTACGCCCTGATACTACATCTGCCTGATTTCTTTGTTTTTTAAGCAAAAACAACCTGGGTGAAATGTCAAATGTATCTTTAATCTCTGAATTAAACTTTGTTTAATGCTTAAAGAAATAATTGCATATTTGCATTGAAATCTGGTGTTGGAATGTGAACTAGAAATCTAATTGCAGCAATGGCTTTACGTTTGCATTACGGGAGCATTAAAAGTTGGATAGAGTATAGACTTCATTTGAGTTGTATCCTTGGGCCCTGTTTTGACTAGAAAGGAAAGTGAGAATTCTGTTTGTTTTTTAATGAAGTTGACCTGAATCTGTAATTAAGAAGACTCCCAGTGAGTCTGCTCTGGTAGATTTTGTTGCAGAAGAAAGTCAGGTCCATTATAAGCAACTTTCTTATGCAGTGTTTTACTGGGGAGCATGGAAAGAACTTCACCAATTCTTACCTTCTCATGAGGAAGAAGGTTCCTATTTGTCTGAACAGATAATTGCTACATAAACTTGCTGACTGACATTTTAGTTTGTTTCTGTCACTGAATCTTCAGTGTGTGAAGCATTTTCCTGTTGCATGGCAAGGTTGCAACTGGCTCTTTTTCTGTGACTTTTATTGTCCAGGTATTTCATGATTGCTGGGCTGCTGCTTGGCAGCCAGATCTTGGCATGTTACTGGGTGTTGTCAACTGTGATTATGTATAAACTGGGCTGTATAAACTTTTAGGTACAATAAAATACCAGTATTTGTTAGAAAATGTTTAGGATCTTATGTGAGCAGTTAGAGCGGTTGGCCTGCTTTAAGGAGGAGGCTATTTCATAACTTAATGACTATTTAGACATTCAAAGTCCTGCGTAATTGCTGGTAAACAGAATGTAACTCTCTTGCATAGTCTTGCAGCAAGATTAGGTTTGCCCATGCCAGTCAGCTGCAGGACTGTGGTTTGGTTGGTTGGTTTTGTATGTAGTCTTTCTCACTGAGAAGGTATTACGGTATGAGTGATCTAATTATGTTGATCTTCTGTATAGGGTCCTGAGACATGGCTGTTCCTTCCCCTTCCGGTGAAACCTGAAAATAATGTATGTAAACCTTCAAGGTTCAGTGCAAGTTACTGGAAAGCTACCTTCCATGCTGTATACCAGAGAGGATTAAGACAAGCATTTTGAATGCAATAGACAAATTATCATAACAAGAGGAGCAAAACATATTTTTGGCTATAACTGGTGAAAAATGCCAGAGCTGATGTTATGTCCGTTTGTTATCACTTCATTCAATCTGAGTCAGGATTTCCTGGCATTCATCTAGACAGAGGCGATGGACTTTGCTGTTCGTGCTAGAGCAGCATTTATGTGATGCAGCATGGCTTCTTGTGTATATGTTCCTTACCATATCCTTGCCAGTTGGATAAATCAGTAAATTTTCACAAATATTCAATGTAGATAGTTTTCCTTCATTCCCTTCCTTCATATTGCAGACTACCTTTTCAGTAACAATCACTATTTTGGGCAAATCAGAAAATGTCTTGTTTTTACAGCAGCTTAACATAACCAGTTACAGAGGACTTACCAATGTTATGTTAGGTGATCAAAAAATCCTGGGCCACTTCAGCTCTGAGCACTGCTAGAGAGCCACATCTGATGTGTTTAATTTTACATATTATGAATATGGAAGGATGCACACAGAACCAGGTAATTTTCAATCTCTTTTAGTGAAGTTATGCTGCTGAATGTGCACTTTAAAGTTAGTTGCAGCTGGCCCTGTCTGTGGCAATTTCCCTTAAAAGACAGGCATGGGGTCTCTGGGCAGCCCTTGCCTCTAGCCCTGCTTGAGAGCGTTCCCTTGTGTGGTGGGAGTGCATGTTCAGAACAAGGGGGAGGAGGGGATTTGCAGTGCTTTCTACATCCCAGGAGGGAGTACCCAAAACTTACTTGACTGGAAAGGCTGAGAGAGAATGCCATATCCTCTGAAGTTTACAAAGCCCTCCTGTGAACGTAGCCTTTTCATAGCAGGAGTGGAGGAAATATGTCAAGAAATTGTTTATGTTAATATATGGGTGGTTTTAGTTACTTTGTGAGAAGGTGTTTGTGTGTCTTTCAGCAAAAGCTTATTTTCCAGTTAACTATAAAAAGGGTGGAGATGTTGAACACCAAATGTTTTTCTTATCTCTGTAAATATATGTAAATGCCAACTGACACGATATCAATAATATTGGGGTTTTGTAATTTTTAATTTTCATGTTTAAAACTGCTCCTTCTAGCAGAGGCTTGAAAGCTGCATATGAACTTTTTCTTATTAAATAATTAAAAAAATAGGGCTTTACAGAAGAGGGAGAAGGAACAGGAAAGAGCAGGCAACCAAACCCATGCCTCAGGATACCGCCCCTAAGGTGTGGTGGTGATGTCTGTGCTGGCCTGCTCATTTACGCAGGAGCTAAGATCTATCAGTACTTTCATACAGCTTTGAAATGCAGTAGTGTTATAGATACTACATTTTGCTTTGTGTTATTGCTGAGAATTCTTCAGATGTGCAACATGTAGCTCTTCTTTCTGTTCAAGGAAAGGTGGGGAAAAGCAGAGGCAGTAATGCTGGTAGGATAAAAGATTTCTGTTCATCTCACTTTCTGGCAGAGGCAGTTCTCAGACGTGCCTTGGCATTGTCTGTATTTAGTAGCTGTGCTCCTGGATGCTGGCCCAGTCACATGGTGCCGCTGGAACAAGTGACATGGGAATGATGCATTAGAGCTGAGGCCCAGCATTGCTGCCAAAGGAGGTGGGGTGGCTCTGCTGGCCGGGCGGCCTGCGCCCTGGCGCTTAGCAGAGATGCTGGACCGAGCACCGCGGCTGCTGCCGTTTGGCTCAGCCTGTTTGGCTCCAGTGGAAGCTGGAAGTTGGTGACAGGAGATGCTTTTAAGAAGATAAACGGGGGGAAAAAAAAAAGCTGCAAACACCAAACCCTGAAGAGAGTTAAATTAATAAGTAAACCTTCAGTTATTTGAAATTATAAAGATTAGTACTATGAGACAATTTCTTCAAAATATTCGACTTAATTTAGATGAATTGAGCTCTCCTAGCTGTCAGAAGCTGTGGGGGTTCAGGGGGAAAGTGGAATGGAAGGGAAAAAGTTGATTGAGACTAAACAAGGCTTTCTGTACAGAGGAAAAGATGAGGTGGTGGATCTAGGGTACTAACATTACTGCATACTTTGCCTTTCTTTTTCCAAAGTCCTAGTTTAACAAAAATAAACACACTCTTCTTAATGGTAAAACAGAAATATATGCAGATTTTTGTGGAGTTACTAGTCTTGAGCTATTCTTATTGCTAATGAGGAATTCAATTTCTGGGGCTAGCAACTGAGAGCACTGTCTTTGTGCTGTTTATGGTACTACTTCAAGCACTTTTTTTTAAATACTGTTTTACATTATCGCTGAAACACTGTATGAAACCAGCTCCCAAACTCCTGACTTGTAGATAAGCCAATGAACAATGAATCCAGCCTTACGAAAGTTGACTGAGTTGTGAAACACTGGTTTAATAGGTTGCTCTTGATGTTTGAGGAAAGCTGATGTGTGCAATTTAAGGTGACTTTAACTTGTATATATCTGTCCGTTTGCCTGTCTCAGGTGCATGTGGTTTTTGTGGTCTTTTTTTGTGCATGTGTGTGGTGGTATTGCTTTCTAGCAACAAAGAGGATGAAAAAACGCTTCCAACCTTGCAAAAATCCAGTATATTTCCTTCCCTAAGGAGGGAGTTTGTGGAATTCTAACGTTTCAGTGAATAAAAGTATCCAACATTGTTTTGCTTATCATACAGTAACATGCCAAATTATCTTAAAAAAAAAAAAAAGAGAAAGAAAAAAAATATGACTTTTTCTTTTTGGTGATCTGATATAAATAACTTTATTTTACTTTGCCAGAACTCTTTCAGAAAAAAATGGATTGAGAGAAGTGCTGCAAATAACATGTTCTTTCACTTGTTGCATGACTAATCTGCAATGTATCTGGCCTAACTTGTGTGAAACTAGTAACTATGTATCATGCTTGAACAAGGTGGTTCATCTGAGGTTAATAGTTCTTTACCATATTAGGACTACTTTAAACAATTGTGGAAAAAGAATGTGGTGTGGCATTAGCACATCTCTTCCATATCCAAGAATTTAAGAAGAGGAGGAGCAATGCAGGTTAAAGGCTTCAAACTGGGACAGAAGAATAGAACCCACATCTTCTACTTAAGATATTCAACAGACTAAAGAGGGGAAATTTTTCATTAAGCTGTCAAATAGATTCCACTTCACCTTTAAACATGTGTTTGGGCACTCATTCTGAATGTCTGGGTTGAAGGCATTTTTTGTGTATCAGTTTTGCTAAGTGTGTTTTGCTAAAACAAATGCTCATTGAAACAGCAGGTATGATTCAAACTTTCTGTCTTCCTATGCTTCTCTAGCCTGCTTCTAAAAGCTGTTTGGAAAATAAAACCATACAGAGGGCTCTGCAAGTATTCTGTTAGATGTGAAAACAGTGCTTTATTGGACAGCTGTAACTTTTACAGAAAATTAGTCTTAATTAGGTAACTCCATCACACATATTTCCTCTTTCCCCCACTCCACATTTTCTTCCTGGAGTATTACCTTGAGTTGAAATAATTTCGGCAATTGTCTTGCAGTGGAGATGAAGGACAGGAAATGACCTACAAACAAGAGCAGGTGACATGCTGTCACATAGCCTAGAAAAAGTGATTGAACTCTGCTTCCCAGAGGATTGTATCTGGAGAGCAGGACACTTTCTTCCATTATCTGTATTACCTACTTCCTGGACTCAGAGTGTTTGGGGTGTTTTCTGTGTGTGGGTGCACGCTTGCTTTTTATTGTTATTTTCTTGTTTGTTTGTTTTCCAGAATCTGTTTTGTGGATTTTCAGTGGTAATTCCACAGGTATTTTGGGATTTATAGTATTCCACAAACGACTTCGTCTACAGATGAGGCAGTGTTGTGAAACACGTCTGTTTAGTGAGTTTACAGGAGTTCCCGGTCGTAGTGTATAATGTCAATCCAATACTGTGGTCATTTAACTGAATGTTTCAGGATTTTGTTTCACTGGTTTCTGGTTTGTGGGTTTTCTTTTTCTGTTTGGGGAAAAGACAGGACTAAGTAAAGGCTGTCAATTGCTAATCTTAGTCGTAAGTGTAGGAACCTGGCCATCAGCTGTGTGTTTCATTTGCACTTCAAAGGTGACCGGGAACACTGATGTTTAAAGTAGTTCTCCTCAATGAGGTAAAGGGTAGGAGTCACCCTCTCCTAGATCGTTTGGATAACTTGAGAAGAGGCCAAAGCTTTTCACTTGTTTCCCTTGCTTGTGGGGAGGAGTGATTGTGATCTAGTACTTGTCATTACTCTCGGAATTGAAACGGATTTTTTTTTTTATTGTTCTTATTCCTGTGGGCTTCCCTTTGCAACCGAACAAGTTGTTCAACCTAACCTTGCACTAATTTTCTGCTTGACTTTTGTCCAGTGTTTAGAGGTTGGGATTTACTGAGATTACAGAATTCTTTTAAGAAGGGTACTGTGCCATTTAGCAGGTAGCACGTAGCACTGGGTTTTGAAATCTTACTGTGTTTTCTAACTCTACTGCTCTATTTCTGGGTGACCATTGGCAGTTATTTTCCCTTTTTAATCTGGAAGGGAAGTTAGAGCTATGGCTGTCATATTAAAATGTCTAGAATTTTACTGGTGAGGAGGAAGCTGTGTAAAACATGAATGATGAGCAGACATGTATGCATAACCTTTTTAAAGCAGGGATGGGAAGAGGACTTTGTTCTGCTGTGGAATTACCCAAGCCTGAACAAAATGGCAGCTTACTTCGTTCTATCTAAAAACTTGTATTTTCTTGGTCAGGAATATTTTATTAGATGTTTTTGTCATCGGTACTGCCATTAAGTCGTTTTAATAAGCACGTGACTATAAATTCTCATCAACCAGTTTGATGTCTGTGACAGACTTCTTTTGGTTGTTGTTTTCTCTTCTACTTTAAAAAAAAAAATACTTTTCCAAATAGTAGCTTCAGGTTCTCGGCCAAGTGTGGATTCTGTTTGCCCTTAAAAGTAAAAGCATTACAGCACAGGGTACCTAGTGTACTTCTTGGTGGTCGTCATTTCTTTAAACTGATAACCATATGGCGATGATGGCAGATGCTTATTTACTCCTAAGCTATATGAGGTTGCTAGGGCTTGTCAGATGACACTTGCTCACATGAGGGCCATTAGCAGGGTGTTGTAGCCGGTGTTAGAACAACCTTGCAACTAAGGGCGAGTCACTGCAAAAGCAACTATGCCTTTTTTTTTTTTTTTTTAGGAGGCCATATGGTTCAGTCTTGTGACTACATAATTGCCAGCTACCTAAATCACATACCAGGAAACAAACATAGTTAAAGTCAATATTAGCTGTTGTATCTGCTACAGCTTTGAGCCAGGCTTGGTAGGAAAAACCCTAACAGCAGCAAGAGCAAGTCTACCGTGGCTTCTGAAACTTGAAAGTCATGTCTACTCCTCTGTCTGGAATAATCACAGCAGTACGTTAGCTACAGCTGTCTTCCGCATTAATGGCTTATAGAATATCTGAAGATCTCTTTGCCTTTTTTTCTCCTAACAGGAATTGCAGCAGACTGTGCTCCTGTATAGGGAAGAAAGCCAATGGTAAATTACCATTGTTAATGCTTGATCTATAGTAAAGAAATCTGCTTGAGCCTGTGTCTCTTCAGTGGGTATTGAGTTTCTTTGAGGGACCTTTACAAGAAGATTTGTAGCAAAAGAAAATGTGTGGGGGTACACCAAAAGCTACAAATGGCAAAGGGGGGCAAATAGAAAAAGCAAGAAACAACAGCGATGTTCCACTTGGAAATAATCTCTCTTGTACCAATTTGGATGAAAGGATTAGAAAATCTTTGAGAGACCGAAATGTCAGCTGTGTGAGCAAAGTGACTAGATTGCTGCAAAACAGGTATGCATGTGACTTTTTCGATATATATAAGTTTTGACAGAGAATGGATGTTTTTAGTTGATATTAGATTTATGATCATGTGCCTGAAAGCCTATTTTGTAAATAATTGGTAAAGTTCTGTTAGAAGCTTATTCTTGATTGTGATGGTGACTGAAACTCCAGAAAGTTTCCACTGTTTGAAACTCAGTCTGTGTTCCTGACTCTGATATATAAGATTTATGTATATGCAAACTGAGGCTTGAAGGATAATTGCCTTTCTTTTCAGTTAAGGATAAATAATCTTGCCTTCTCTTTCTAGCTTTCTAATTAGTTTCTCTTATTTTTTTTGCCACCTCTTGTGTTAGTGGGTCAAGCAATAACAGTGCACAGAGCAGACAGGAGAGAATGCTGTGAAGTGGGGGGCAAAATATAGAGGGGGACCCTCTGCTTTACTTGTAAATGACCTCTAGATCAAACATTATATTAATCTGGAGTATGAGTAGTGATTCTTTGACTTCTGTGACATGTTTTTCATATGTGTAGCAGCATATCTCCAAAATCAGAGTGTCTACTGCTACATAACTGTGTGAAAATACGGTTCAGGGCAGCTTTTTCCAAATTCAAACACCCAGGGGTGTTAGAATTAATATTCTACGTTCAGGATTCCTGATCTAAGAAGCAGAAGAGTATAGACAGATTTCTAAGGATACTGATATGTTTACATTTTTTCTTTATTTATTTCTCTAGATGTTGCACCGAGGTAGTGAGTGGTTAGTAATTTTCAAACACGTTTTAAGGTCAGCTGAAGTAGGTTGTAAATGTAAATTAATAGGTCACCCTTCAGTTATTGCATGCCTGCTGATTATAATAAAGGTGAACCAGAAGCTTCTTTTGTAAAGATCAGGATTTGGAGATCTATATTAACTGAAAATACTGATTCAGGACAGAATAGGGCAAATGTTTTGTGACTTTTTACCACAAATAAATGACTCTGCTTCCCCCTAAGTAAGAGAGATCTCCTTGTCTCTGTCTCGTAACTGTAATGGAAAAAATGCTGAACAAGCCAAAGGAAACTAGCTTATGTGCCGTTTAAAAGAAAATAAAGCATACCAAAGCCTAATACGAAATTTGGGGAGAAAACTTGGTATCTGTAAGCTGTTCTGGACTTGTGGTTTTCTTTAAATAAATAAATATGTAATAATAAAAAAATTATCCATACTGTTTTAGTATCCTTAGGCCTGTTTTCCTGTTGTATGAACGCAGACAACTTGATTTTACTTACTTACTTTGATTTGATGTTTGTTCAGTTCAAGCATCTTCCATGTGCAGGAAAGATCCACTCTGAAGGTGAGGTTAGATAAGCTGAGCTGGTCAAACAGACTGCTGATGCAGAAGGGAGTAATTGCATTGCCACCTCTTTCTTTTCTTTCTGGCATCATGCCGTTGTCCTTTTTACCCTTCTGCTGGCCTTGGCCTTTCCAATCCTTCTTGGACTGGCTTCCGTTAGGGAGTCAGCTCAGCGTACTGAGCAGGCAGAAAATTGACTTGGGGACAAGAAAACTCAATTAACATTCTGACTAGCCTCAATACTTATTTGAAATGCGTAGGGAATGTTTTCTTCGTGCCCTTTTCTAAAGGTATATAGCTCCACGGATGAAGTGAGTTAGTGTGACTCATGCTGCCACCAAGAGGTGGAGGTTCCATTGCCTTCTACTTCCTTCCTTTGTCCAGCTACATTTCTGGTCTATGCCAGTGTGCTGGGACAAACTGCTGCTGCAGCAGAGAGTTTGGTTAGCTCACAGAAGAGTCCAGCAATTACCAGAGCAGATGTGTAACAGGAAGGGTCACATAGTTATAAGACAGAGGGAAAGCATATGTGGGGCTCTCATTTTTGTGTCAAATACGAAAACATTATGTTTGATCAAAAAAGCCGCATTTAATCTGAAATATGAAAATCTGCACAAGCTCGTATTAATTTGAGCTAATTTTTAAGAATATGAAGGACTTGGCATTGCTAAATAAGCATGAAGCTGATATGGAGATAAGTAGCAGTTTAGGGTTTTGTTTGTTATGAATGTGAAAGTAGAGCTGACCAGTGAAGTCAGTGCCCTGTTCCTATTCTGCAACACTGCTTCCAGTAGATGATCCCACTCTCCCTATTTTTGGGGGCTGTATGTTGTGTAAACTGGCTTAAACATTAAAGGGTGTAATTACTGTGAGTAGTGCTCATTGGCTTTTGTGGCAGGGAAAAACATCCCAGTCGTCTGACTAGTCTTGGGCCTTGTGCTAGATTCCATGTGGAAGTAATGAGACTATAGGCTTATATGGTGGTATGAATTGCCTACAGGTATACCTGATCTTATCAAATGAGGTTTTAGTAGGATGGGCCTCTTCTGTAAGGACTGCTGCAAGAACTGCGTATTTGTTCTGGATAATTGAAAGCCTGAAAGGAAAGACTTAATTAAAGCATGTTTGATATATTGTTAGCACTGTAATAAGCATTATCTGAAGTTACTTCCCTAGATTTGGTCTGTTAGTCACACAAAGCTTTATGATAGGTTTATGTAACTTCTCTAGCTTGTTGCTGTCTGGTACTAGAATCTGAAGTTCTGAAAGATTACAGCAGTCTTTAATTCTAGTATGCTGTTTGGGAAAGGCATCTCAGCAGGTTACATTAAATTCTACTTCAGTGTTTGTTGTAACAGGTGAACTGGATTTTATACAGAGATTGGCACCACACGAGCAACACGAAATTTGCTTTAGTACAGAATGTTCACCTGTTCGTAACAAAACCTAAATTTGTGCAACATAAGTACTGAGCATGCTTGTAGCATCGTGGGCAGATGCAGGGCTGAATTGTCTCAATCTGTGCCTAAAATAAATCTTTCTCAGTTTAGGTTTGCAATCCTGTGGTTTGAACTACAGATCTTGCTGTGCTAGGCCTGGAGATAAATAAGGCTTAGTTCTTGCATGCAATTTAAATTGAGGCCATAGAGACTTACCTTTTCTTTGTTGTTAAAATGAGTGAAGACCTGTGACCTTTTTAAGAAAGAAGCGTAGTTACTTCAGGTATTGTCTATTGTAGAAAGTGTGTAATTAAATAGATAGCTGTATAACTGAAGAGGGATCAGTATCTGGTGCTGAAGAGCATCAGATTCATGCGGCAGACTAGAACAAAATCTATTGATGGCTCTGACTTCTCTTGCATTCTTTATAACTGTATCTTTTTAAGAGCTTTGCACAGGCAGTGGGCTGAGAAGCTAGTAACAGACTCTTTAAAACAGATGGTGTAGTTGCAGCTCTCTGTATATGTGAGGTGTGTAGGATCTTTGTTGGGCAACTATCAACAATGGTATCAGGTCTGATCTCATGCAGGTTAACTTAAGACTATGACTCCCTTTGAAAGGGAGGACTTGAAAAGAAATCTGCCTGGCACTCCTGGAATTTTGGAGGTAATGTGCTACACATCAACAAGTTTCTTCACTGTTGATGGCAAAACAGCCTTTAGCATCGTTCCATGATACGGCTTTGATGTGTACTGAACCCTTGTATATTATGCATGTAGAGTATACTTGTATCAGGGTACCTTACAATGGAGATTGTTATCTAGCTTATTCTGTCCCAAGGTGTTTAAAAATAGGATAAAACCTTCTGGCTTGATGAGGTCTTACAGCATTGAAAAACAGGTGCCAAATTCAGGCTTATTTTTCTTTCTGGCTATGTAGAAGGGAAAGTTGATGTCTGAAATGCATGATGTAGCACAAAGAAGAAAAAAAGCTTACTTTACTTATAATTATTTTAAATTTGCAAGTCTCTAAGTGTGCTCCTAAAGCAGTTGCCCATGGTTACCTTACTGAATTTAGCAGGAGTTTATGGTGTTTACCTTCCTATTGATTTATGGCTATTAACAGAGCATGGAATAAGAGAAATAGCTTCAGAAATTCTTGTCTTTCAGCTGTATGGAGTTTTCATGCTCTTCTCTCAATTCTCTACCTGGTTTCTTTGTAGGGCATAGTTTGGGAAAATTCCAAAATAAAACATCCTTTTGGTTGAGACATCAGTGTGGCCTTGACTGAAGTCTCTTAGGCAATTTGTTCAGCCAACAACTATTAATAACAGTTGTACTCTTACCCCCTAGATGTGATCTATTCAGGTCAGGGATGAGGCAATATGACTGAGCACCAGTGCTGTGTGGCACTGCTTTGTGCAGTAGTAGGTTTCTTCCATTCATTCCAACTTTTCAGCTACATATCCTGAAAAGCATATTCTATAGCTGAACCTGAGGGCCAGGCAAACCTCCATGCTCTGATGTGCAGTCTGACTACCTTTGGAATTAGGAAATAAAGTCTCTTGCCATTACAGCAGTGATCAGGTCTGCCTCTCAGCCTCCTGCAGTAATGCAGGGAAGCAAGTTTTGTGCCATGGTGTATATCTGAGGAATGAGGAGGTTCTGGCTTGAGAGAGATGGTTTGCTTCAGGTTGAATCTTGGTATCTTGACTTCACCTGTTAATGAGTTTTGTCTTAATTACAGATCAAGCCTTGGTAATCTATGATTGCTCTGTGAACCCTAAACGATCCCTAAAAGAAACCTAAAAGAAGAAAAATAATGGAACAGCTGAAACCTTGTCTTTCAGTTGCAAGAATTAAACTTTGGAAGATCATAACTTAAACTGACAGGAATAGATCAAAAGGAGTTTGTCTTGCATTGTTTAGATGACAGAAGGATGAGGGAGGGTTTAAGCCTTGAGCTTGTGAAAGGCTGTAGTAAAGAAGACTGTAATCTGTTATTCTTCCTTGCCACTGAGCAAATTGCACAAAATAGTACACCTGCCTTGCAATGAGGATGCTCCAGATTTTGAAGAAAAGTTGAATAAAAACTGGTCTGGCTGTGCCTGTTGGGCTGAGATGATCCTTTGAGTTCCTTTTTGGTTGGAGTTCTGTGATAATAGTCTGATTCTTGCAAAAGCTGAGTAAAAGATGTATTTGTTGAATACCTGTTCGTTCACTTAAAATTTGTGCTTACTTTGCAGGCTTATTTAATATCTTGTGTTTATAACCTGCAGCTGGTCCACTTCAGAGTTTGACTTGAATGAAATCCGCCTGATAGTTTACCAAGACTGTGAGAGGAGAGGCAGACAGGTTCTATTTGATTCCAAAGCAGTCCGAAAAATTGATGAGGCTGTCATTCAGGTATGAAATGCTAATTTTTCATTTGTCCTACTGCTCTTTTCTTTCCCTTCCGAAAAGCAGGAATTTTAATATGACAATATGAACTTCTTAATCTTACTTGTGATCTTTCACTTGATCTCAATTCCGCAATAGCTGCAACAAGAGTGTGTTAGATTCCAAAAAGGCTTTGAACACATATTTGGTATTTGTAATACAAATATGGTGTTAAAACTTAGATCTGATTTGCTTTCAAACAAATCAGTCTGTGCCCCTCTAAACTGAGTATTTCCATAGCCTTTTTAATGGCAACTAGGATTGCTTTTTTTGTTGTTAGCCCTGGTTGTGCAGTCCCATTGTTCAAGTGATGTTCATCATGTCTCTAAGTGTGCTTGTCTTCCTTTGGTGTCTTGATTATTAAAGTTGTTAGCTTTTTTGTGAATCCAGATAATTTCATTTTGGCTAACCATGCTGTAATGTATAAGACTGATGTAGGGCAGTATATGGCCATGTGAGTTTTGGTGACACATGTAGAAGCAAGAGTAGATGCTGTCAAGATGCAGATTCTTTGTGCTGTACTTAGTTGATTTTAAGACAAGTAAAACATTGGTATTTTCTGTTTTGTGGTTGTTTTGTTGGTTTTTGTTTTCTACTAGCCCTTTGTTTATCTTTTACATTGAATTATTTTGATTTGATTGGTTGTTTTGAAACCTTTGTACAAGCAGCAACTTCAGCCTGTCAGACTAGCATAGTTTATTGTAGGATCACTAGCTACATACAAGTAACTGTGACTTGTAGAAATTCTTTATTGAAGGTGCTTAAAATCCAGCAATCTCTATTTCAGTCACAGTGCAAATATGCCATTGTGCTAAATCCGTAAGACTGAGCATCATCAGCTGATGACTGATCATCTGCTTAAGAGGGTAAATGGGTCAGAGTGGTCTGTTAATCTTGCTCCCACTCTCCTCCCCCTCCGCCCCAGATCAGGGGTGTTTTGTATCTTAAAGTTGGTTTAAAACGTGACATGCGAGGAAGAATATATTTCTGGCTTCATTTAAATATTCAAATTATTTCTCTTGCTTGAATACATTAAAAGTTAATGACAAAATGTTCTATCAGAAACTCTATGCAGCACTAACATAGAACCTTCCTCATAACACATGGTAAGGGCAATAATATCTTTTCTAGCCAGACAGTAATCTAGGTGCTCATCTAAAACAGCCAAAGCACTTTGAAAAGCATGCAAACACATAGATGTTACAGGTGATCTTGAATGTTGGCTGTTTGTCTGGTATGTTATCAAATGGCAAGCAAGACTTAGATTCATTTACATTTAAGGCAAGATTGGTCACAAGCTCAGTCCTGTTAAAAGAATGTGTGTATGTATGTGTATATTATGAATTTATCCATTTTAGTGGTGGACTTGGCAGCCCTGGGGTAACAGCTGGATTTTATGATCTTGGAAGTCTTTTCCAGCATAGTTGATTCTGTGATTTTCCTGGAATACAGTAAAAGCTTATTCACATTGAGCATTTAAATAGATTGTTTGGCTTTAAAGTATACAGTAAACTTACTTTGGGGAGCTAACAGGTCTGTATTCCATTTAGTCGTAGGTTTGTTTAATATACTACCTTTTATGTATATGTTTATGGTTTAATGTAATTTTGAATTAAATTTTGATTAATCTAATTTTTGATCTAATCTCCAATTCTTTCTTTAGGTGGTATGTGTCAGACCACTTTTTTTAGACTTTTTTTGTCAATAGCTCATTAAACATGTGACTACTGACACTGGTGTGTTTCTAAACCCCTAATGACAGTCACATTGGGATTAGATAAGCAATAGCACATGAACGCTATTCCAGGAAAAAAAATGCACAAAATGCGAATACAAGATAAAATATAGACGTCAGGATTTTACTTTTTTAACATGCTAGTAGGCTTATTTTTAAATTGGTAAAGGAGCTTGACTTGTTTATATATAATTTTTTGAAAATGACTGATCATCTATTCTGCTTTTCTTGGCTTGCTCTTCCTCTTTTTCTTCTGCATCTTTTTTTTTCTTGCTCATTTCATCATCTTGTCATCATGACTTAGGATTCTAAAACTATGTTTATTGTGCTGCGGTATTCATCTTAAAAATCAGCCTTGTGGAATATTGGATTTTACTTTTATTTCCATTTAATTTCCTCTTACCGTTCCTTTCTTATCTTGCTGAGCCAAAATACATGACGTAAATTTAGCTATTGAGCTTTTTACTAGCAGCTAGTTTATCACTGTTTCTTTTACGTGCTTGCTTGCTTTCTTTTCTGTAAGCTGTCTACATGTACCTTGCTAACATTTAAAAAAAATGTTATTGATCTGTGCTGATGCATGTTCCTGTTGAATTAAAGCTATGTTGGTACAAAATGAGACTTAGAAAAATAAATTTCGTTTTGATGTACAGCAAGTGAATGAATGTTTACATTAATAGATGTTAAATGTACATTAGCTCAGGGATTTTGAATTTCTTAAGCTTAAGTGTGAGAGGGAAGCTTTCTAAGACTTTCTAAGCAATTTTCATTGCTGCAAGGATATAGTTTTGCTCCTTTCATATGAATAGTTTCAAGTGCTTGTGTGGTGTGTTCATAATGTGGTGCTTTTAAGAGACACCTAATGGACATTCAAATTGAAAAGAAAAAAACAGCTGTCAAAGGACACAAACTCTCATTGGGTTTTGTTCAACAGAACTCCAGTGTCTTATGAAACATGTACAAATAGCATTAATATAATTGGTGTCTTTCTGAGACTTCCTTTACATCTTTCTGTTGCTAAAGCAACATCTTAAGACTGACTTGGGAGTAAGCTTGAGTTAAACAGCTGGATTTAAGCATTTGCTTGCCTATTTTCTTCTTTAAACCAAGGTTGAACAAGTAGACTTTATAACCAGGTACTTGCACCAAATGATGCTTTATTCACCCTTTTTTTTTTGTGCTTGCTGTTCTTCTGTTTAAGAAATTTGTTAATCACTTGAGCAGCAAAAGTTATATACAATTTCAGTGATTAATTGTGCAGATGATTGAAGAAATCAGTTTGTAAGCAATGGACAAGCTCAGATTTTGTTCACATAAACTTTGGCAAATGTTAACACAGACAGATTCATAATAATTGGGAATGGTCTTCTAGTGGAACTGTGACCAATAACTCTGTGTGACACTATGAAAACTTGTCTGGCAATACAAATACGAGAGTAGTTCTGCACTTCTCTGATGCTGGCCTTTTAAAAAACATCTTCTAAATCTGATACTTATTTTTTGAGCCCAATAAGGGTACCTCTTATTTCTGTGCTTACCTGTAGTTGAAGAAAAATCTTGCTATGCTATGTTTAGAGGTGGGAGTTCTCGTGTTTGCTTTGTCTTCACCATATTGCTCTGTTTTGACACAGAAAATGGTAGAGGATGCTTCTGTAAAGACTTCTGCCAAGAACTGCCAAGCAGGCAATGGGAGTAACAATATTTCTTTGCCTAGTCCCTCTATAAACTGTATGCACAGTATCAAAGAACAGATACCGAAGTATCAGGTAATGTTCATTATTTTTCTTGCTTGTATTGATCCATTTTTACTGAAGAAGGTTGTATTTAAAAGCCTTAACGTGCATGCATTGGATGACTAGTTTTATTTCTGCTGCATTACAATTTAATCTGAACCTTGTGATATCTGCCCTGTCTCTAAATTGTTCTAGGCTAAGAACATGTGGGTATATCTTAACCTTTTGGTCTATCTTCGTCTTATCTTTAGAAGAGTTACAAAAGATATTTAATAGCGTTATTATTTGTGAAAGTCTATTATTTGTGAAGCACTATACTGTTCTCTGTTCTTGGTTTGAAAGATTTCTGTCTGTGCTTCATGTCAGTTCTAAAGAACATGTTGAACGTGGTGTATTAAGAGACCCTTAGATTGTTTTACGAGAACATGAAATCAAGAGAACTGTTTCTCAGGTGCTCTGGCTGTTTCTCAGTAAAAGTGTAAACATTTCATCTACCAAATATTTGCTATTGCTGATCAGTCTTTGAAACAAAATTAAAAAGTAGTGATTATTCTTAGAAACACAGTCCTCACTAATTTCTAATCAAAAATGTTTCCAGGAAACTTTCTGCAAGGGAAGGGTAGGAGAACTTACTCACTTGAATAAGGTCATAGGCATCCAGATTACAGGATGTAAGTCCTATGGACACCTCCAGGTTTCATCAAACGCTGTATATGGCAACATTGCTATTTCTTTGGAAATACAATAGATCTTTATTCCTTTTTTTTTTTTTTTTTGCCTTTGGAGATCCCCCTGCAGACAAGAGTAACAATGCCCATCTAGTAAGCAGAACAGAGTACGTCTTCCAGCTGTGCTTGCTTGTACTTGTGCTGTGTTAAAACCACGTAGGATCTTAGTCTACATGGAGAAGCAGAGCTTATTTGTATTCTTTATTCAAAATGTAGCACTACGGCACTATATTAAATAGTATGCCAACTTATTATTGACTTTGCCCTTCCCATCTTCTTGTCTGCGTAGTACACCAGACCAGCCTCTGATGTCAACATGCTGGGAGAAATGATGTTTGGCTCAGTGGCAATGAGTTATAAAGGCTCCACCTTGAAAATTCACTACATACGGTGAGTGTCCTTTTCTGTGATGCACTCTCTTGTCAGGCACTTGGAATTGATGACTCACTGAAATGACTGTTTATCCTTTCAGCTCTCCCCCACAGCTGATGATAAGTAAAGTCTTCTCAGCCAGGGTAGGAAGCTTCAGTGGAAGCAGCAATAAGTAAGAACTTTATTTATTTTTCATTTTTTTTTTAATTCCCTATTCAATGCAATTGACTTTTATTGTTTATCCTTTTGTAGCCCTTCTGTTACTGCTTCTAAAATTTGACTTAAACGAAGTGGAAAAGTCTAATAAAAAATATGAAGTGGAGGTTGTGGAGAAGGGTTCTCTTGGTAGATCTCAGCCATGCTACCCAAGTTTAAAAAAAATAAAATCTCTGAGTTTCTGCTTCTTTGTTTGCCCAGGACATGCACTAAACTTCAGAGGTTAGGTGCTATGGACAGTTAAAGCCTCTTATTTCTTCCTGCTGGCCCAAGGGTGAGAAAAGGGTATATGCCAAGAAACCTTTGTGTCCCTGTACCCCACTTCAGTTTCCTTCAGCAGTGAAGATACGCTGTTTCTCATCCGTTCTATTTTTCCTTGTCCCAAAACTGAGCAAATATGAATAAACTGACTCCCAAGGTGTGAGGTAGAGTAACTCCCAGTAAATCAAATGGGAGCCTATATAGAAAATAAATGTCTGTTTCTTTAGTTTCAGAAAAACTTGAGTTGGATTGTAAAAGTCATCTTCAGCCCTGTTTTCTTTTTCCATATAATGAGCCTAATTGTCAAGCTTATAGTGATGCCTGTTAATCACATTCTTAAGGAATACTGACTTTATTCACACTTTTTAGCTTACAAGATAGCTTTGAATACATCAACCAAGATCCTGGCCTGGGAAAGCTGAGCTCAAATCAGAATGGTTTGGGAACCTGTCGCAGTGGAAGTAACTTAGGTAAATATTTCCATGTTCTGTGTCTTTCTGACAACATGAGGCCATCTGTTCATTCAGTTTGGGTTTTTTCCTGTGCATCATCTTCTTGTCTGTGTGTCTTTATTTTAAACTTTTTTGCATTGCGTTTTCTCTACGTTGCTTTTGTTTCCTAGGTGTGTTACAGCTGTGTAGCAGCAAACTGCTGCAGGGTGTGTCTGAAGGAGGTCCCCTCCGGCTCATCCGCAGTGCTTCTTTCTTTGCAGGTTTGTGTGGAATGCCAGCCACAGTGTGACCCATCCATATGCACACACAAATCCAGCTCCTGAGTCTTTGCAGGACACACATAACCACTCTATAGAAACAGAAGGGGCTAAAATACTGACAAAAGATATATCTGGCTTATACCTAAAAATCCTTCTTGCCCAAAAAAGCTAAATTAATTACTTTTTGTTTGCATTTATTTTCTAATTCATGTTTCATTTTAGAGGTATTATAGTCCAGTGCTTTTAATAATAAGTGAGCCCTTATGTTTGTTAGAGAGCTTATGTTTCCTGGCTTAATAGCTGGTTTCTTGCTAGTGTGCAGGTGTCTTGGTGGTGTACAGCTTTTTCTTCTCTTACCTCTTGCTGCTAATTTTTAATTTGATAGCAGACATTCAGAATTAATTCTTGAGTTCTTGGGAGGCTTTTAAGATTTGGTTTGGGTTTTTTTTTTTTTTTGGTTGTTTTTTTTTTCTTTTAATAATATCTATTTCTCTAATTACCAAAACTTTGATGTAGTTTAAAGTCTTCTTTTACAGGCATACTGATGACCCATGCAGATCTTAGGCCTAATTAATTCTGGTAATTGCAAAAATATAAACTGGAATACCAATGCAGTTTCTTTGTGAATCTTGCATGCTCCTCAATCTGAGTGTCTCTACTACTAACACTTCAGTGTAATACAGCATATGCTAAATGTTTCTCACTGTGAGGCTTTGAATAATAAATCTCTGCTTGTGGAGTGAATCAGAAGCTTAATGGACCTCGTATTTGACTATTTCATTATGATGTTAACCTGCATAAAATTAGTCTTGTGCACGCAAAAGAATGACGACAACAGTTACAGAGTTGGGGTTGGGGGGGGAGGTACCACCAGCTCTCATTTTCAAAGCATATGTGATTTCTGCTAATGCAGACTGTGTTCACATTCTTAAGCTTATTAGAGATGTTTTACAGACTGGGGAAAATAGCCAGCTTCCTCCAGTAACATAGTACTCAGTATGGGAGTACTGTTTGCTGCCATCTCTGCTCACATCATATTACTTATCTAGGATGACATTACAGGATGTAACTTTGCTGCTTTATGACCTTTAAACGTAAACATTATTTTAAAATGCTGACAAATAGTGTGATGAGTTTTGTAATATTTTCTATTGATCTGATTTGTTTGTTTTAGCACACAGTACGCCTGTTGATATGCCTAGCAGAGGACAAAATGAGGACAGAGACAGTGGCATTGCTCGGTCAGGTACCTGCTGTCTGACTTGTTTGCCTGCTTTTGCAATTATGTTAAAATTCTTTGGTGTGGTGATTCACCTGAAACGTAGGTACCTTATGACCCGCTAATCCAAAATATTTTGGATCTGCTAAGTGGTTTTCCTTCTGCTTTTCTCCAAGCCTTGATGTTGGAATATTTGTAGTGAAGTTCTTTGTTTACAGCAATTATTTTCTTGGTTTTTAACCAATTTATATTATGGGGAAAGAGCTGATTCAAGCCGTTACTAAAGCAAGGAAAGTTATGATTTTTTTTGCACTGAATAGGAAAAGGAGGCTAGGAGATCTGGCTACTGTCATTGGAGCTCAACACATCTTATGACAGAATGCTTTTAATGAGAATAAGATGACTTTTAATATATGCTAGTAGGGAATATCTGACTAAGAAAAGAGTATCTTCAGGCAGCAAGATTTACTTAAAATATTTGTCTTTCTTGTTGCAAATGAGTTATGTGAGGAAGATCAGCAAGCAAGAGCATTATTTTGGGGAAATTGTTTCCAGTTAGGGTATGAAGAAAAATATTTGACACTCTTTGTAATTCAGTATATGTGGGATTTCTTGCTTTCTTGACAGCATCTCTGAGCAGTCTTCTGGTCACTCCTTTTCCATCTCCAAGCTCTTCATCATCATCTTCTAGTAGCTACCAACGTCGCTGGCTCCGCAGTCAGACAACCAGTTTAGAGAATGGAATTATTCCAAGGTGGTAAGTGCAGCACCTTTCTTCTTACACGAGCTGTTTGGCAGTATTTTAAGCTAAATAGAGCTTAAGCCTCTTTTTCTTTAGAAGTACAAATCCTGTTATTAAATGCTCTCAGTTCAGTCTAAGTTCCGCGTGTGTTACATAACATTGCCAATATAAAGATAGATCAAGTTCTGGCTGCAGAAGAGGTACAAGGCCTGATTTGAAATATACTTATTTTTATTGAGCATATAGGCTGTGTCTGATGGCACATTTTGAAAAGTAAAATAGAAGTAAATAATTTCTGAAGAAGCAGAGCATCCTGTTGAAAGGTACTGTAACAGTGCTGCTGCAGTAATTACATTATACTATGATGAAGTCTGACTAGTGAGCGGTTACTGAAATTTTGGAGTAATAGCCCATGACAACTCTCTTGGCTGGTACAGGATGTTCCTCATGTGACTTCTGCCAAAACAGGAAGGAAAAAAAAAAGCGATCAAAAAGCTTGGCTACTGTTTTAGAATTTTATTAGCTTTTGTAGCTCAGTGGCGTAACAGAGCATGGAATGTAGCAGACCTTTCATAGCTTATAAGCAAATTCTTCCCTTGACAGTTACGAAATACAAATGGTTCTTGATTATCTGCTCATATGTACTCATCCACCTGCACACAAAGACAGCGTGGAATTAATGCAGAGCTACAAGAAATTCCTGCTGTTTGGCCTCTTTCCCTCATCACTGTTTTCAGTTAAGTGAAGCTTAAAAGCTGCCAGTTAAAATATGTGGTCAGTAAAAAGAAAAACAAAAACTTTCTAAAAATACTTCTTTCCCTAGTGTCCATACTCAGAGCTTTTTCCTGGATATTCTTACAGAATCATTTTCAACCTTAAGAATAATGCAGTGATGCCAATGTAGCAGTCATGCTTGCAATCATGTTTGCAGTTGAGAATAAGCTAGTAAGCATTTTGCTTTCAGTAAATTGAAGTAATTTTTAGTCTAGTTTCCAAAAGAAGTAAGGCTAAGAGCAGTGCAGAAGTTAAAACATTTAGGGCAAATAAGATAATTTCAGCCCAGTTCAAGAACTAGGCGAAGTTTCACAAACAGATATTTCCTCAGTGCTACTAAAGTAACAAATACTTTAGAGGAAAGTAGCCTTGTTGGGCTGCTGCTTCACTGTAAGGAGTAGGTTGATTTTTTTTCCACATTGGAGAATGTATGCTGGGGAAAGATTTTGGAAACGAGGCATTATTATTTCCACTATCTAGAACTACTCTTGAATTGTAATTCTTTCTAAGCCAAAGTAGATACTTGTTTTCTGATTACTTGCTAAAAAAAAGCAGTAGGCTTTTGGTTGAATACTTTAGTGACAGCAGAGTTTGTACTTCAGTTTGTACAGCCAAGATTCTACAGTCTCTGTGACTTTTAGGCCAATAGCTCAAAGAAAATGAGCTGTCTAGCTGGAACTCCATGTAGTCAATTGGCAGGCAAGATAGATTAGCAGCTTTGGTGAAAAGGCTTCTCTCAAAGACCTAAATTCTTCAATTTCTGTTCCTGGGAAGCAGTACAAAAGCTTGTGATGTTTCTTAGATGCTGACTGACCATCCTTTCCCAACTTCCTTGGGAATTTGTGTCTCTGCATGCAAGTTCCTGAAGTTCAAATGAGGTTATGTTTTGTCTTGAACTCTGGTTTCCGACAAAGTTTTTTTTTTTACTGGGTTTTATTGTGTGTGTGTTTTCCTGTATTCCTGAACTCATACCTCTATGATGAGAAACTTTTGAATGTTTAACTTTGTCAAACCAATTATACTGTAAACCACTTATTTTTAGAATGAACTTAGAATGAATACTTAGCATTCTGGCTTTCCTCTTGTTAATTACTTCATAGTGGTCTATAAATGCCACAGCCTCCATTTCAAGATAATTCTAATATGAAAAGCCTTCAAGCTTTTAATTACCACTCACTGATACTGCAGTCTTAACTTACAAAGAAACTCCAAACCCAAGCTATTTCCATGTAAGCTGCTGCTCTGAATGAATCCATTTGTGTTCTAATGGTTTCCTTGTCTGTTCTTACCCTTCTTCCCCTATAATTTCCCAGTGGATTAAAAGCCATTATTCTATTCAGGTTCCTTCCAAAAGACATTTTGATCATACTGTTTTACTTATTGAGGTATATACTTTTTTAGAGACCTTTTTTCTTCAGTGAAATTGATCAAGGAACTTTAAGGAAGAAAGAGTAATAACTCTGTAAATCCAGCAACATCAATATTGAGCGCTACAGTGGAAGTTTTTATGGAGGAGCAGGATGAGGGGATTGCCACCTGCTTGCGTAATAGCAGAAAAACTTATGCTGGGCGAAGACTTGTGGATATCATTCAAATCAGTTGCCTGTGTAAAGGTCTAGCTTAGAATTTTTGATCAGGTTGCTGTGGAACTTGTCTAATTGAGTCTTGAAAATCTAAAAAGATGGGGATTACACAGCCTCCTTGGTCCATTGACCGTTTTTTTTACCCCTTTGGCATCATCTGCAAACTCACTGAAGGTCTGTTTTGATCTACCTGCCAGGCTGATAACCAAGAAGTTGAGCAGTATTGATCCCTGTATCAACCCAGTGTGATATTGATAAGTGGCGTAACTATTGAAAGAGATGTGATGGAAACATCAAGTGGCTAAACAGAACCTGGGGAAATAATAATGGTTGTAAAATAGCCACTGTTTGGTTTTTTGGGTGGATTTGGGGTGTTTTTTAAGCTGAAAACATTTCATTTTAAACTGAAGTATATGTAACTTTCAGCTAGTCACACATGTATTTGTAGGCGTTAAGTTTGTGTTTTCACAGTAATTACTAAGTGGTGACATTTAGTCTTCTGTTAAAATAGAAAGTTCTATTTTGCATAGTTAAGTGTCTTAAAACATCCATTTTAAGATGCTGGAGCAGCATAGGTAGCATGTTTCTCAGCTTTGCTAATGAAGAGCAGTATAGATTGAAGAGCATCATAGGCAGGAGCTTGAGTGCTGGGTGCAGTTCAGAGCTCTGAAATCACCTTAAAGCTTTGCTGCTAATGATTTTGTGCATTGTGTCTCCATTCTCTTAATCCCCTTTAAAGTTAAATCCAGAGGGAAGGGATTTTATAGAATCTGTGTTTCAGAGAAAGGTGTCCACACTATTTTAGGAGCTGGCCTCTTTTGGGGGTTGCCTTCCTCCTGTCTGAGCAAGCATGGTTTTATCCATCAAAATGTTGGGTATCCTCTGTTCAGAGACAGGTGATAGCAAAGTCTTCTGTAGTGAGTCAAAGGAGACCCAAGAATGAATTGCATTGTGCTGCATAGAGGAATAGGGATAGAAGACAAATTACCTCTCAGTACATAGGTAACTCTCTGAACAAATCTGTCTTCCAGGTCCACTGAAGAAATGTTTAGTATGGCTGATGAAAGCTGCAGCTCCAATCCTGCAATAGTTCGGAGGAAAAAAATTGCTATCAGTATAATCTTTTCCCTGCCTGAAAAAGAAGAAGCACAGAGAAATTTCCAGGATTTCTTTTTCTCTCACTTCCCTCTTTTTGAATCTCACATGAACAAGCTGAAATATGCAATAGAAAAGGTACAAAATACTAGTTTTTCTTAATGTGGAAAAGAGTCAAACAGCATGAATTATTCTAGAATCTGATAGATTAAGAGTGGGAGAAGGTGTGTGGTTTTGAGCTTCCCTCCCTCCTTACACATGTAGTCTTGAGCCTGAGCCCAGTGTAGGAATTCAGCATTTGCTGAAAGAGGTGCAGTTTCTTTTCTAGTCAGAATAAGAATTGAGAGTTTTATGCTATGGGTGGTTTTTCTTTTTCTTTGCTTCTTACCATATTTCACTATGAGGGTTTCTGGATTTGGCAGAGACTGTGGAAATGATGGTATTCTTTTCTTTCATTGCAGTCACTTAAAGAGAGACACAAAATGTTTGTTGCTGTCTTCTCCATACTCCCAAAAATATTTTCTTCTCTCCCTATGCCCAGTCTCAGGGTTTGGCCTCTCATGAGGTGGAGGGAGGTTGACAGCTATTGGTGTCCTGAGTGGCTGTATAGCACTGGGGCTAGACCTTAATTATTTTGACATGTTAATAATGAAGCTTAAAAAGGTGAAGAATGCGAATCCCTTAAGAAGCTGTTTTGTGTCTTTAACTCTTAATCAAGGCCATGATCTCATGTAGAAAAATAGCAGAATCCAGCCAAAGGGTGCAGGTTTATATCAGCCGTGTCATGGATGCCCTGGGAGAATTCAGGTGAGTTAACAGAATTCTGAATTACAAGGAGAGCTCTTCTCATGCGCCTCTTAAGATATTTGTCACTTCCAGTTATAAGCAGCTGAACGCAGGGTCATGTATTTTAGCCAGTCTCGATGTTAAGAGTGAATGAATTTTCTGTGTTGGGTATTGTGTAAATGTTTTTAAAAAAACTTCAGTAAAACCAGCTCAGCCATTTTCAGAACAGGAGCAAAACGAGTTCTGTTATGCTCACCTATAGCTGTGATTGTCAGTCTTTATGATCCCATCAAGAATTGGCTTCTGGTGATGCCCGTGCAGATGAGTGAATCGATTGTTATGTTTATGCAGATGAGTTGCCTACTACCAGCCGTAGATGCCGAACAGTAACTTAAGTTGCTGACAAGACAGTTGCTGTCAAAGGCACAAAGGTTTTGGTACCTAAGAAAGGAAGTATGGCTGGAGTCCAGGAAAGGCAGGCTAGGAGAGAGACAAGGCTTTGGTGGGATGGAGTTTCTGTAATGTCTGGAATGTGGAAATGAATCACTGCAATGAATAGAATAGGTTCTATTCCCCCTCAAAATAATTTCTGAATCATTTTTCTGAATGCAAATACATGAGGAAATACAAGAAAGGGAAGACGTGATTCACGTGTAGACACTAAGTTTCTGGTATAACAAATTAGATTTGTGTTCTGGGGCACAAGTAATTACTGGTAATAACCTGAAGAATAAAATTCTTCCAGTTTGTTCAGTCTGCTAGATCTTACCAAAAAATATATAAAAATCAGTGGACAATAGAAGAGGAAAGGGGCTGCTTTTGTTTGCAAGATTGAAATGTGCATGTTAACACTTACTTTTGTGGATTTTTCTTTGTGCAGAGTTACCATCTGGAACCTATATTCTGTTCCAAGGATTGCAGAGCCTGTGTGGCTCAATATGATGTCCAGCACCCTGGAAAAGAGTCATCTATGCCAGCGTTTTCTTAAAGAATTTACATTTCTGATAGAACAGATCAACAAAAATCAGTAAGCTTCCTCCACCCTCTTTTTCTTAAATAAAACCTCTTGTGCATCCCAGTGCATGTGTTAAAGCACTTAATGGGACACTCTTTTGCTGGTGTTACATTGGTCATATTCTTTTTTCTAGGTTCTTTGCTGCTTTGTTAACTGCTGTGCTGACATACCATCTGGCTTGGGTCCCAACAGTAATGCCAGTTGACCATCCTCCCATAAAGGCTTTCTCCGAGAAACGCACATCGCAGTCTGTGAACATGCTGGCAAAATCCCATCCATATAACCCTCTCTGGGCACAGCTTGGTCAGTAGCAGATGGAAAGCTTCAGACTTCTCTGTTACTAGCACATTCCTGTGTTCTCTTATTTTATGTAAGAGCTATTTGTGGTCCATATCAAACTTACAGATGTACCTGGCTGTAAGCTGGGCAGAGATACCAGCAGATATCTTACACCTGGGTTAACAGAGAATTTGGAGGTCAGCTTAAATAGCCTGAGTTGCCTGGCTTTTTTCCCTTGGTCCCTCATTGCTATCCTCTGTTATGCTGCCTGGCTAAGTATCTTAGTATAGGAGTATTAAGATGGTGCAAGTACTGTGAGTAGTCTGATCAGTTTGGGAAGAACAAGACTTGATTGAGGGGAGTTTTCTGGGCCCTAAGGGCCATTTGTAGTTGAAACTGCCCTGGCTACCTCCTTTCATCTCTTTCTCACAGAGCTAGGGTGGACACAAAGATAAGAGTACAAGTCTGGCAACTGGCACTACCTCCATTCATTCACAGTTACAGGAGTGGGCTTGGGCCAAGATATTCTTTCTGTGCCAAGGTCCTCAGGCTGTTCTTGGACAAATATTTTATAACTTTTAAGTTATCTTGATACAGGGGATTAAATAACTGCCGTCAAATGAGTAGGTAAGAGCTGAGAGAATAATGCTGCCAGTTGTAAATCCCTGGAAATTCCTCTTCTTGGAATCAGCTGCAAATCTGACGTCAGATTGGTCTTAACTTTAACTGATATTTATATGTATATTAACTGATATATATGAGTGTAAAGTAACACACATGCACAGTAAAACAATAATGTAACATTTACACTGTGCTGATGATTGTTTCTTTCTCATTGTCTCAGATATGTTTGTTTTTCTCAGCTATCTTTATGAAAGTAGAATTGCTACCTAGGCAGATGTGTTTCCTGGTTTAGGATGTCTTTAAAGTGTTATGCAGAGGATTAATGGATTAGACCTGGGGGGTAAAATAGCAGGTTTTTCAGGTTTTTGAGGACAGAGCCAGGCCTGGAGTTAAAAAAAACCCTAGCTGAACTGGACACAGTAGCTCTTGTGATCGCTCCCAGAAGCTACCACTGGTGACTAATCAAGAATCTGTTTCTGTTCTCACGTCCCCAGCTTGTATGTTGCTACCAGCATTGGCCTAGCCAATTTCTCAATGCCTGAACTCAACGATTTCTAGTTTTCTTTTGTTCTTGTAAAGTCCAAAAGCCATTATCTGGCAGTTGCAGTAATTGATAATGAAAGTAAGATGTTGCCCTCTGCTGGTGGTCTTTAGAAAGAGGTGGAGGGGAAATAAAAAAATCATTGAGCTTAGTGCTTTAAAATGGAAATTACTTTTTATTAAGGAAAAGATTTTTCCGTACCTGTGTATTTCCACCTTCAGCTCCATGTTTTTGTTATGTATCACATATCAATTACAGTTACATAAAACTGTAAGTACCATTGTCAGGAAGACATAATGCTGTCTTAAATGTCAGCTTTAATGGTTTTAACAGTTGGCATTAGTATGTTTTGAAGACCGCAATTTTGAATTTTTGTACTGACTTATTGGTAATGGTTTTATGTAAAAGTAAATTGTGCAAATGAACATAAAGCTTGAATCTGATTTCCATAGCAACTGTGCTCAACTTAAAAGTAAAAATACATCTTCCCATTTCCTTTCCTAGTGTTAGTTCTTGTAACCTACCTGGCATTGAGGAAAATTCCAGCAGAGTAGTCTGAAGCCCACTTCCCATTAGTGAGGAGTGAATTTGCTGGTGTGTTAGGCTATGGGGCTAGTTGCAAAGGTGCTCTTAATGAGGGGAAGACACTGAAGCCACCACACAGCAGCTTCCCCAGTGCATTTCTTGCTTTATGGGAAATGGCAGATCTTGGCAGGGGTGGCGGTAACTGAATGAAGTGGAATTACTGTGTCATTGATCCTTGGTTTATAGGAATGGAGTCAGGAGCCTTGCTCCTTTTATGTTATGTATGGTGAAGAGGTGTCTGAGTATAAATGTGTTTGTATTTTTGTTGTGTGGGGTTTTTTTCTGTTTTAGTCTTCTCATGTTGAAACCAGAGGTCCTCTTGCCCTTGGCAGAAAGCTTCCTGAAGCTCTGATTTTAACTTCCATTTAGTGTAGCTTCTTGAGGTCTAGCACAAAATCGTGGTGGCAAACTTGATTCAAAGCATTTGAGCAGCCGTGAGCAAGGACTTGCGACCTGAACAAACTGGGTAGATTAGCAGGTAGCTGACGGAGCCATGCTTGGGAGAAGCATGATTTCAAGGTGAACACTTACGATGGATAAAGAAAATTGAGCTGGGGGTTGTCTCCTGTCTGCTGGTGGTATCAGCCATAGTTTGGTTAGTCAAAGATAATTTTGTGAATGTTCATTAATGATTGTCAGATAAAGACAACTGAGTTAACTGAACCTAGTAATAGACATTTCTTGAGTTAACTCACCTTTGTCTGATAAGAGATCTTAGTTTATTTACTGTCTGTGCTTACCTCTCCCAGAACTTCAGGGCAGAAACCCTTCAACTGATAGAGGATTATTGGCAGTTAAAGACAGTTACCACGCACAAACAAATATGTTGAAAGCAGGATATGTATGACCTTAGTTCTGTATAAAAAAACAAAACCTCAACAGTTCTCCAGGATAAATGAACTAGCAAATAGGCAGCTCCTGGGGGAAACTGAGATGAGGAACACACTTCTGTTGTAGTTTCTACCTCTCATTTTACAGTTGTATTTTTAGTGAATACTTTTTCTAGCTCTGTGCCATCCCAGGCCAAAGATAGATGCTCATGTTAGTGAGGTTGACTCCGAGCACATGTGCCTAGCCCAGTAGGGTAGTTTCATGCCTCTTTTTTCAGAACGTTGTTTATTAAGCTAATATTGAATTCTTTATTGCTTTTCTTATATTGGTCCTGAAAAAATAGTTTAGATTTTATCTGTATGAAAATTCTTGTGTTTAACAGAAAAAGATACTGAAATAAAACAACTTTAATGTGAAAGAAAATATGTAATAAAATAGAAAACAGTATAGCTGGATCTATATTCCTTTTCACCCCCTGTTGTGTCAATTTCCAAGTTATTATATCTTGTAAGCATCATGTAAATAAAATCCTTAGTGGCTTTGAACAGAAAGAAACTGAGTAATAGCAGCTACTCACAAAGCCACCAAAACCCTTCTGGACAAAAAACTAGTAGAAGTGGTTTTCTTAGTCTTTGTTTTAAACTTTTATGAATTTGCTGTGAAAGGAACTGTCCGATTTGTGTCCATAGTAAATGCTGTTTCAAAATATGTTGGATTTAGGCTTATATCACAACCAAACATAAACATGTGATTATTTTCCTGTATAGGCGATCTCTACGGTGCCATAGGCTCTCCAGTGAGATTGACTCGGACTGTTATTGTTGGAAAACGCAAGGAGTTGGTGCAGCGCTTGCTCTATGTTCTAACTTACTTCATTCGGTGCTCTGAGCTGCAGGAAAATCAGCTGACATGGAGTGAGAAGGCTGGGGTAGAAGAGCAAGTGCTAAATGGAAGCAAGATCACAACTGCCCTAGAAAGGGGAGAGGTAGAGGAATCTGATTATGTTGTTGTTACTGTTAAAAATGAACCTGCTCTTGTGCCTCCAATCCTACCTCCAAAGAATGATGGAAGTAAGAACAATAGTGTCACAGAGTGGGCACATGGCCCAGAAAGCACTCATGCTGTTCCAGCTTCTTCAAAAGAAAAGAAAGAAACAATAGGAAAGGCCAGTCAGAACTCTGAAGCATCTGTTGAATGTCTAACTAGCAGTTTTCATAAGGGAACAGCTGATGGTAGGAAAAGAATTGTCACCGATACAGGAGTCGTATCCTACCACTTTGAAGAGCTGTCTAAATTGGATGATTTAACGGAGATAAAGAAGAACAAGAATCAGAATGAGAGAAAAGTGGAAAACCAGTGGTCTGGTAGGTCGTCTGCCTTACCTTGTCCTGAAAGGTCTGGCCACAGGAGTTCACACTTGGAAAAGGTCACTTTTCAGATTGGAAGTTCAGCATCACCAGAGTCAGACTTAGAAACTCATAGAAGAGAAATTGAAGAAAATCTGAAAGCACTGAGAAAAAATCCAGAGGTGATACGTTGTACCTCAAGTTCTACAAATCTGCCTGTAAATGCTTCCCAGAATCAAAAAGAAAGTTGTGAAGCTGCCTTTATACCCTTCAGTAAACGTGATGTTTGTTATGCGCAAATCTCGCCTTGTGTGGGGAAGGAGAATATCCTTCACCAACATACAGAAAGTAAAGAAGCTGAAATGAATTTAGTGAACACAATATCTAGTGAACCGCTTTTGCCCATGGATAATTTGGAAACTGTAAAATTGCCAAGCCTGAAAGAAACTAGAACTTTATGCTGTGACAATCTGGAGAGCTATTCCCCTAGCTGTGTAGAAGTAGGTTCTGCTGTCAAACAGGATTCCCCTAAAGTAGGTGCTAAAGATGTCCCCTATGGGGATGCTGGAAGGAAAAGCTGCTTCAGAGCTGAAGGGGACATTCCAAGGAACGAGAGTTCAGACAGTGCTCTTGGAGCTAGTGATGAAGAAGGTGATTGTTGTGTCCCTGATGAAGTACATCATGATAATGTCAGCAAAAGACTTGAAGAGTTTGCAGAAGTGGAACTTCCTTTACCGAGGTAAAGTAGTTAGAACTAAATGGAATCAAAAGCTGTTGCTACTTCAGAGGTGTTCAGGATTTAAAGTCTGAAATCCTCTGGGATGTTGAGTAAGTTCCTTGCAAGCAAATCCATAACAGACACTGATGTGGTTAGGATTCTTGTAACCAGACGTGGCAGAAAGAAAACTAAGATGGAAAAGGCTTAGGTAGTGAAATTTGTGACAAAGATGCCCCTCATATGTCTAATAAATAAGGTTGATTACTTTTTTATGTAAGCTGCCTGAAACATTTAATAGAACATCTGACAAAAAACAAATTTGACAAATCAAAGACAGATTTGAAATAAATAAGGGCATCTTGTTTGAAAACTTTTGAGCTTTACAGGTGCAAATGGAGCTTGCTGATACTTAAGGTGGGTAACTAGAAAGTTTGCTGCTTGGGCTGAGTTGGAGAAAACTCAAATTTGGCAATCTGTTAGCTGCAGAGCATTGAGCTCATACATATCACAAACTCTAATACATTTAGATTTGCCTTTTTATAAATTCAAAGGTATTGATATCTTGTTCAAGTTCAGCTTTTAAAATCTTTCTTTCAAAGAGCACCAGTAATTGGTTTTGTGTATTTTGAGTACAGTGTTGATTGATACTTGCAATAGAAGCAGGGGTGATAAACCAAACTTCTCATTCATTTAAAATCTGAATCAGTTTGTCAAGCAAGAATCTTACGTACTTTGTATTTCTGTATTTCAGGTCAAATACAATCAGCAGTCAGTGTGTGAAAAATTTTGGAAGATCACTTCTAGGTGGTTACTGTCATACGTATATACCTGATCTAGTGCTGCATGGAATAAATAATGATGAAAAACTCAAGCAGTGTCTATTAGCAGACCTACTTCATGCAATGCATGTGAGTTTACTGTTCCGAGTTATAGCAGTAGTTGTGATATTACAAAGACCTACAGAAGCAGGTCCTTTGAATAGGCTTCTTTCTACTTACTGTTTGTAACAGCCACACCTGTCTTCCTTCTTGGAAGATGTAAGCCCTTAATGCATTGTGTGCAAAGCCTGTTCACACAAGAATCGTGTGCTTTCCTTATACTGTCTTAAGGTTTCTCTTCAGAGATAAGCACAAGGAAAATTGTTTGCAACTTCAAGTTACAAGCAAGGAAAAAGCCTCAAACTACTTCTCAGTCACAATAGCTGACAATTATTTATATATCATAAAATTATGTGCAAGTTGAAACATCTTATTTTGCCGTTAGTGGCATGTGCTGCAAGGGAGATGAAGTCTTGTGGAAGCTTATATTATATTAAACTGTAGCAGAAATGACTGACTACAAAAAAGTAATTGTCTATAGGTAGGAACTTTGCCATGTTCTTACTCTACTTTAGGTATTCCTAAATTATATAACTAACCTTTCACTTAAGTAACTGTGACCTTGATGTGCAATTTTAAATGTTTCTGGCCATCGTCAACAGCTGCTCTGCAGCAATTAATCATCCTGCTGGAATGAGTTCATGTACTACCTGGAACAGTGATGCACGTGTATGTAACTTCTTTAAACAGTATCAGATTGGTCTGATTGGTTGTGCAGAGCGAAATCGTTCATATAGCTCTGAAACATAAAATATGCTTTTACCATCACTGGATCAGTAAAGTTATTATTATTTCCATTTTGGAAGAAACTTGTCTTCTCAGGAAGGGTGGAATATTTGAAAAAAGTATTTGAATCGTAATTTTGAAGCACTACTTAAATGCCTTGATCAAATTATCAGTTAAGACTTAACTGACCCAATGTTGAGAGATGTAAACTCTGCCACTGAAGTTGGTATTCCTTGTCATTTTTGAGATGCCTTTGGTTTCCTGTTGGTTCGCTTTCTTATTCCCTGCTTCAGTGTGACTGAAAGTGGAACCTCAAACTGAGTTGCGAAAATGTATATGAAAGTGTCACATAACGTTTGTATTCTTTATCTGTTGCAGCATCCAGTGCTAGATGAGCCCATAGCAGAAGCTGTCTGCATTATTGCAGACACAGATAAATGGAACGTACAAGTAGCTACAAGCCAGAGAAAGATGATGGACAATATGAAGTTAGGCAAGGATGTTTTGGTTTCAAGTCAAGTATCCAGTTTATTGCAGTCTATTTTACAGCTTTACAAACTCAACGTCCCAGCTGACTTTGTAAGTATTTCTTTACTGGAGACTGTAGGTAGTGCAAATTGCTTAGCTTAAGTAGGAAGAGCAGAGTTTTGTAAACTGTGTTACTGTACCAATAAACTAATGCCTGAAGTGGCACAGAGTTGACACAATATATTTGAGAGAATGAATGGTACAGTCCAGTAACAGATACTGTTTTATCTGTAGTTTACATGTAATAGGTCAGATTAAAGTTAGCTACTCAAATGCACATGATAAAACTAAAGTTGTTCAGGCAATTTTAGCATGGTTCTCGTGTGTGTATGGTTGAGGCTCTTAAATTTGGCCTTTATTTTTTTGTTTGTATTATTTACACACTTCTATTTATGTTGTTGACACTTCTATCTACCAAAGCCTGTTTCTAGCATACAACTTTCTGTTCTTGGGCTTTTGATCCAACCCCATGCAGGGGATGCCTCTTATCACTCCTTCCCAAATAAGTGTGTCTCTATGTTTACTTGATCCTTCTGTTTTATGCATGTTTTAACCAACTCTGTCAGCAAGTGCTGTATCAGATAACCTTGCCAGTGTCTCCATAGAATTGCTGGGAGGAGAATGAAACCTGAAAACACCTGGAGGCAGATGGGTTGCAGCAGGGGATTGTCGTATTGCATTATCTCTGTCCCACAACATCCTTTCCTGTCCTCAGTAATAGAGGAGGTCATCAGAGCAAATCAGTAATACTGGCTTTGCTGATTACAGCAAAATTACCCACAAGTCTCACAGTGGTAATTACAATACAGTTTTATTGCATAATTGTAGGTGAGGGGAGATAGGGTGGATTTTTCAGTAGCCACCCCTTTTTCAATTAACTGAATTGGTTTGTCCTTCAGCAGATAGTCTTGAGAAACTTTGTAGGAGCCTGTGTAATGGCTGTGCTAGCAGATGGAAGAGGAAGATAGAGCTAAACACTAACAGCTGTAAATAGTATTAGTCGCACTGTTTTGAATAAAATTATTGGTGTTGATAATGCTAAGTTCTTGAAGTCAAATGCTAGGCACAATATGTGGGTATATTGTCATTGTTGTCTCTGGATTCTTCTGGGCATTAAAAAATATGCAAATTTGGTTAAAACTGTATCTTAACACTTGCACAGTAGCACCTTAAATTCTGGCATTTTTAATCTGAATAGTTGATTCTGCAACTGAATTGTTGTTCTCTCCTATGTTGTGCTTGCATTTGTGTATGCAACTTTTGTATGCACTGTATGATGTGAGAGGGGTTTGGAGGTAGAATGTTTTTCAGGGATTTTTTATTTCCATTTTTCTTGGAAAAAGGCACAGTGAAGTGACAGTGCTAGAAGCTTGGATATTTGCTATAATCCACATTAAAGACACTTTGATCCTTCTGTTAGTGGATTTTGCAGTTCTTTACTAAGACAAAATCATCAGTGCATGGAAGCTGTGTTCCACTAAACTCTAGGGGGAGAAATGTGACTCTTTTGTAGTGATTCTATTGATTTAAGTTTTGACAAAAGCGTACTGATGAGAGATGAACATAATGCAGTATGTTTCAAGTTTCCTTTAGGGGTGCACTTTTTTTACATGCAATTACTGCTCAGATGAGTAAGTTTTTGAGTTTTATGGTATAACAAAAAACAAAGCCCAACTTTTGAAACTGAATGGAAGGCAAGTGGTGATACCTTTGTTGTGGCACGTCAGACTGGTAACCATACTGCAGAGCTTTGTAGCATGCCAGCAAGGGAAGTGATGATCATAGCTGCTGCATGTCAACAATATGTCAAGTTTTACCTGCACCTTTAAACTCATTTTAGCTACTTTCCTAGAAGTGACTTGACATTTTGTTTTGTTTTATTTTGTTTTTTTCCATGTAGTCAATGAGGAAAGCTGCAAAGGAAGCTAACAGTACCAAAAAAAAAAAAAATCCCAAAACTCTTGGACATTTTGAACAAAATGGATTAATGTACAAAACATATGGGGAGGAATGTCTTTTGATACTTTGTATCAGGAGGAACAGATAATCTTGCATATAAAGAATCTCTCTTAGAATAATGTGGGATTCTTCCTTATTTACTCTCTCACACCTTAAAAAATCTAAAAATCCATAATCCTTTAGCATAAGTACTGAAATTGAAATATGTTGAACTGCCACTTTGTGAATCAGCTGCATGCTCCCCTCAGCCACTGAGGAAGTGCTTGTGGGCTTTTTGTATTAAGGTTGCCTGTAATCGAAAAGAATATTTCCCTTTCAGCTAGAATCAGAAATGTTACAAGTATACTGACTTGACTGAAAACTCACTTGAAGCAAACGGATAAACTACTCTCAAAAAGCTTTCCTCCACTGGTGTCAATGATCTTGTTCTACTACTACGTAGCATGTTTTTAAAATGCCTCTTTATCTTCCATGGTTAAGACCTAATATAAACTCAAGAGAATAATTAGAAATCTTCATCTTGCTCCAGACCCAAAAATACATGGTAGACTACCTACAAGTATGAGTCTTTTCTTTGCTTATTACTTTTTAATTACCAAAACTGGTTTCACAGGGTCTCATTTCTAATACTCACGGCTTTCATTTAACTTGAAAAGTACATTGGACAATGGCCTGAAGCTATTTTCTGCTACTGTTTCTAATTGCTGTCTATGCTTGCCAGATGATTATATATTTGATAATACAAGGTTCTGCATGCACTTCCTGCTTTCATCTCCTGGAGTTTGGAGAGCTGAACTAATTTAACTTTTTTGAAGTGGTCATCATGGCAGAAATAAGGAATATATCTATTTGAATATACCTTTGTCCTAGAACAAAATACCTGATAAGGCATCCTACTACACATCTTGCGAAGACATCATACCTGCTGTCCTTGTCTTATGAAAATAAACCTCTCTCTTTGAAGCTAAGGTTCATCTGCTCTCCTGCGGTTGGTGTATGAGAAATTACCATGCATCACATGACTGTATTTAAAGATAGTACATGTTTCTAGCATGCTACTGCTGAAAGAAAAGGGGAGTGATTAAATTGTTTTTTCAGTTTGAACTATTACCTTTTGGCAAGCAGTGTCAAATGTTTAAGCGATTTTAAACTAGAAGTACCCAGAACTAATTAAAACAAATGGCTAAAGAGGATTAGTAACCTATCTTCTATTGTAAAGTAGTGAGGAAAAGAGCTATGAAATTACAACAGATAAGGTAATAGTGTCTTCTAGTTCTTGAGTCTTAATTTCTTGAATGCAGATCCCTAGAGGTAGAGTGCCAATTTTAGGAACTGTTGTCTAAGCTGAGTCTTTCACAAAATATTATACTGAAAACAAACATCAAGTATTGATCCAAGTATTCTGGTTTGATTCTTAGTAAGATGTCTTGAGTGTCTTTGAACCTGGTTAAAACTATTTAAGTCAGCAGAAACAATGTGGCTGACTTGAATGAAAAACAGATGTGCTGTTCATGGAGCCTGAGAAAGCTGGAATGCCCCAGTTTTATGAGGGGGTTCCCCTTTGAGGAGTAGTGATAACTTTTTAATGGTGCCAGCACACCTGTAACAAAACCAATTGCCTCTTCTATGTTTTTAAGTGGAAATTTAGTTTGAAAGATGTTATAGCTAAGATGAAATTATATGCTTACATTCCTGTAAAGGTTGCATGCAATTGTTAAAGCCATTCTGAAGTTTTTGGTCTGTGTTTACAGTGTGTAATGCATCTTGAGGATAGACTACAAGAGATGTATCTCAAAAGCAAAATGCTTTCAGAATATCTGCGAGGACATACAAGAGTGCATGTAAAAGAACTAGGAATGGTATTGGGGTGAGTATTATAGGTATTGGTTAATGGCAAAACTTGGGGCTGTTATTTTCTTTTCCAGTTTCTGAATGTTGGTATCTTGTTCCCATGAGGACTTGCTTCTTCATATCTAGCACTTTATTGTGTATCTAATAAAACCATCTGGAAATCAGTAGGAAATAGTTCTACAGCAAGAACCAGTTACTTGTCATTCTTAGATCTTCAGAATGAAGAAAGCTTGGATTTTGGACATTAGGATGTTATCCATGCATTCATACATACTCTTTCTGTCTCAGTCTCCT